>KZ826118.1:0-30263 GCA_003184645.1 Aspergillus ellipticus CBS 707.79
GGTTCCGTCGGGGACTCCGGCGAGGTAACGCTGGTAGGATTCCTAAGGAAAAAACTCAATATTAGCTTTCTAGCTCAACTAATCAGATTTCATCCAAAAAATAAGGAGAATGCATTAAAATAGCATCTAAATAATGCTTTCTTACAATCTCCGCAAGTGAGGACGGCATTGTGGTGGGAGGGAGGGAGGTGGTGTTGGTAGTGTTGAGATATGAAGGTATTCAGATTTCAAAACAGTATTTTAGGGGCTGGCTCTATTGTGGGTCACATGACCGGAAACCGCGCTAGTGGGGCTGGCGAGAAATTTTAGCGGGGCTGGCTCAGCTGTAGACTCGATGTGGGTCAAGTCGAATCTGCCTGTGGCCGCACCGACGAAATGCTCGGGAGACATCCCAATGAGGAATGCCGCAGATCTCGTAGACACGAAGACCCAAGCATGTACGGAGTATTACTGCCAGAATCGTAGCAGACTTGCTGTGTAGAATCCAGTCTGCATTGAATTCGGCGGGCTATGGTTTCTCAGATTCATGAATGGCGCTGCTTCTTTGCCATCTTTTTCATTTGCTCCTTAACTCGCAGTCTAGCCGCCCAGTTGCCCGTGACCCATGAAATATATATCGTCCACTCATGAGTGATGTCAAATTGTTTGAATCTTCGAGGGCAATTAAATGTTTCCTTATCTATTGTCTAAATAGAACGGGATGCTGAAAATGCACAATGACGCAAGGAACGAAGTAAACCAATCAATATTAACCAATAAAACAGACAAAAGGGAAATCAGGATAGAGGAGAACAGCATCATGCCTCGCAACCATCAACCATAACTGCCAGATCAAGCAGCCGGTTCGAATACCCCCACTCATTGTCATACCAGGCAATGATTTTGAAAAACTGGGAGATGTGTCAGTCCCACCAGAAAATAACGACACCGCAGGAACACGTACTCGAGAGTTCAATTCCATACCTGCACTGGCATCCACGACTGCCGAGCTGCGACTACCCCGGAAGTCACTACTGACGAGCTGGTCGTCGGTGACACTCAACACCCCTGCCAAGTCGGTTTTCGCGGCGCGACGGAAGGAGGCCAGAATCTCTGGCAACGAGGTGGGCTGGACTGTGTTGATGGTCAAGTCGATCATGGAGACGTTGGGTCTGGACGATGTGAGTAGATATGCGATGAGAGGTGTACACTGGAAACCCTACGTGGGCACCCGGATGGAAACCCCGGTGATCTTCCCCTGCAGCTCGGGGAGAACGGTGGCGATCGCCTTCGCGGCTCCAGTGGTGGTGGGGATGATGTTGTTGAAGACAGTACGGCCTGTGGAAGGTCAGAGGGCGAGTCTACATGCGTGGAGGGATGCTCTACCGAGACGCGGGTTCTTCTTGCTGTACCCGTCCAGCACCTGCTGGGATTGTGTCGCCGCATGGACGGTGGTCAGGAATCCTTGCTCGATACCGAACCGATTGTGCAGGACCTTGAGGATGGGCGTGACGCAGTTGGTCGTGCAGCTCGCACAGGATATGACTCGGTTGCTCTCGTCAGGGCAATACTGCTCAGAATTGACGCCGTAGACGTATGTGGGCGAGTCAGAACTCGGTGCTGAGAGGATGACTCGTTGGGCCTGGTCTCTCTTGGTGAACTTGCCAGTACTTTCCACCACGTAGTCGACGCCTAGCGCTCTCCAGTTGATCTTCTTGGGATCGCGTTCGGAGATCAGATGGATGCGCTGGCTCCCAATCGAGATGAGACTGTCCGTGAGAATAGCAATGTCCATCTGGTCCATCTTGCCCATGGTGGCATCGTAGCGGATGAGGTAGACGAGGTCGGATACCGAGGTGCAGGTGTGGTTGATGGCAACCACGTCCACATCGGAGCGCACCAGGGATGCCCGGAGGACATTGCGGCCTGATTGCTATCCCCGTTAGTGATGTCGTATGATTTGGAGCGAGCGATAGAAGCAGGTCTCAAGGAGCCGTAAGCGACGACATACCTATCCGACCGAACCCATTGATGCCGATCTGGCAGGCAGGGCTGCAACGGTCTGCTTCGATGGTAGGGTGCATTTCACTACCAATTGACGGCGACATGACTGGATATTGCACGATATCGACGAAGCTGCGGCGCGCGGTTTGATATACAGGGAAAGTAAATCAGCAACACACGATGTGACGGAACACCGGTCTATAGCAGTTCAGTCATCGCTAGATGGACTGGCCATGCGATGGGCCGGAACATATATTGTCATGCCTGGCCTCTGGCGGTATCATCCCGTGGAGTTGTATAGTTCCGTGCGGCATACCAGCTCCACCACCCCGGATTCCTCTACCACGAGGCGAGGATAAGAGAGCCCATCTTACCCGAACGACGGCAGGCGTTCGGAGCAAGACTCGCCCGATTGGCTCACCCGGACTTGACATGTCCGACCAAGAAACACGGGCCGACATATAGTGTCTCGACTCGGACTTCCTCTCATCCGGACTTGACGACACGAGAAACTCAAAAGGAAGGGCAAGTTTACCCCTCACCCGCCAATTCTCTAAACCTCTTTCCACAGGATCCGAAGGCCTCGGTTCCATGGACCAATTCCTGCCCCTTGCATCCATTTCTGATGGTAACAAGTGCCGGTGGCTGCGAGTACCGGGCATGATTAATCCCCCCAGCCGGAGGATGTCATCACCAGGCGACGCCAGGAACCCCGTGCCCTGAGAAACATCGCGTCCATCGACGAATAGAATGCGTTGGCTCGTTGGTGACGTGTGGCCTGAACTCGTAGCCCGAAACTCGAACCGACGAATGGGGGCGATCGCGATTATTGCAATTGTAACAAGACTCGTCATCGCGATGGCACAGTGGGATGAATGCAAGCTTTCCCAAGGCGATTGAGTCTTGTCGGACAAAGCTTGTCCAGCGTGACCGATGTAATTGGCATCCCTCCCCTAGCAAAGGAGGAAGGGACCGACAGTCACAGTCCCACCCTCCTCATACGACCCGGGCCGTTGTCTCAGCCAAGGGCGCGGAACCTGGCCGAGCAAGGGTTTCCCCATGCCCCAAGTCTTGGGGCCCATGCGGTGCCCCATACGCATCCCACGGGGTTGGGGGACATGCATCGCTCTCCATCAATGGTGCGGCTTGGCTGCGGGGCCCCAGAGGGCGAGTCTGGAGAGACCCCGCGTCGACTAGCCAGCAACAGAAGCTATAAAGGCGCGCTGCTGGCTGCTGTTTCCTGCCCTCCCATCTGCCCAGTCCTCACTGCATTTTTCTCCCTTCCTCCTCCATCATGGCGGTGTCGACAGTGGCACCCTTCGGCCTGACGGGTCGATCTCTACAGTTTGCGCACATTGCCCTCATCGTGGCTCCGGCGTTTATTCTTTTTGGTTACAATCAATCCGGACTGGGCCCCCTGGCGACACTGCCAAGCTGGGTGCACATCGTCCCTCAGATTGACACGGTCAACACCACGGGCGCCCAGGAGTCGCATAACTCCACCAGCAAGGGCGCGGTGGTGGCCTCGTTCCAGCTGGGAGCCCTAATCGGGGCCTTCTCCTGCTTGTTCGTCGGCGACCGGCCGGGCCGTCGCAAGATCGTGTTCCTGGGCGCGCTCCTGACCATCGTCGGCCAGGTGCTGCAGGTGGCCGCCTACCAGCTGGTCCAGTTCGTCATCGGCAGGATCATCCTCGGCGCGGGCGTGGGCCAGTTCAGCGTGGCGGTGCCCATCTGGCTGTCCGAGTGCTCCGAGGCGAAAAACCGCGGGCGGCATGTTATCCTGACGGGCATCTTCATGTGCCTGGGGTATTCCCTCTGCAATTGGCTGGACTTTGCGTTTTCCTTCCTGCCATACTCAAACCTGCAGTGGCGGATCCCGCTGGCCCTGTCCTTTGCCCCCTCGCTGGTGATCGCCGGCGGCGTCTTTCTCCTGCCGGAATCCACCCCGGTGGCTCGTTCGGGTCAACCGCACGATGGAGGCATCGGTCTCGCTGGCCGCATATAGGGGACTTCCCGAGAGCGACGAGGCCATTGCGGCCGAGCTCGGGGGGATCCAGGCCTCCCTCGAGACCCGCAATAAGACGGTGTCGCTGCTGGAGATCTTCCGGATGAAGGAAGACCCCGATCGGCTGCTGTACCGGTTCCTGCTCTGCTTCTTCCTGCAGTTCTTCCAGCAGATGTGCGGAGGGAACCTGGTCTCCGTGTATGCCTCGACGATCTTCGAGGTCAGCCTCGGCATGTCGGCCGACCTGGCCAAGATCCTGGCGGCCTGTGCGCTGACCTGGAAGTTCTTCTGCTGCTTCATCGCGTTCTTCTGCATCGACCGGCTGGGGCGCCGCACGGTGTTCATCATCAGCGGCACGGGGATGAGCCTCTGCATGGCGGCGCTGGCGATCACGACCAGCTTCCCCGCGAGCAACTACGGGGCCTCGATCGGGTCGGCCGCGCTGATCTTCTTGTTCAACCTGTTCTACCCGATCGGCTTCCTGGGCGGCAACTTCCTGTACTGTACGGAGGTGGCGCCGATCCACCTGCGGACGGCGATGAACTCGGTGTCGACGGCGAACCACTGGCTGTGGAACTTCGTGGTGGTGATGATCACGCCCGGCGCGCTGGACACGATCGGGTACCGCTACTACATCATGTACGCCGTCATCTCGGCCTGCATCCCCGTCAGCGTCGGCTTCGGAACCTGGAGCTGCTCAACCACGCGTTCCGGGACGCCCCGACGCCGTGGCAGATCGTGGCCATGGCGCGCCATCTGCCGCAGGGTGAAGTCACCGAGGCGGAGCTGTACGAGCACAGCCAGGAGAAGCAGGGGGGATCCTTTGCGCAGCGCGAGCATGTCTGACGGCGGGCTAAGCCGAGCATGCGCCGTGGGAAGACGTTGGGGTCTCCCGGCTGCACTACAGGGCAGGGTCATGTACATAGGAAGCTGAGATGGTGTTCTTTGGGTTTGTTTTGTTGGTGGATCTCAATGGTACATCGTACGTACGAACGAACAGAAAATCGATCGTGGTTTTTACGTCGGTTGCAATGGCTGCCTGTTTGTATTGGGTGGGAAATGTAGAGTCTTCGTAGCCTGCAGTTGTGATTTCCCAGGTGTAGATGAAGACACTCCGGGTCAGAAGTACAGGGAGGGCTGCGTGCGGGCGAGAAAGCCGACCTGGTCGGCACTACCGGCCTCCGGGCTCGTCTGGGATGCCTGTGCTTCCCCTGGGCTTCGAGCCATGTCATTACCGGGTGGGACGTTGGGTACGATGGGTGGTCTCGGACCGTGCTGACCGTGTCGTTCGCTGGAGCTGTCCGGGGGTGCCTGCCTCGACGCATCGTCGTAAAAGATCCCCGAGGGACTGCCCCCGGAGCTTGGGACTCCCAGCGGAGGCGGCTGACTGGAGGTGAACGCGGGTGGCGGGATGGAGGCCCCCTCGGCGCGGATCGGATCGATAGTCGGGGCAGATTCCTGCGCGGGGGACTCTTCCCAGTCCAGGAACTGGCTTCCCCCCGATAGAGGATCCCTCCGCGCGGACCGAGCCCGGGGGGAGGGCGGGTTGGTGCGGTAGTGGCTTTCCTTGGCCTGCCACCAGCGCTGGATGTCCGGAGCGTCTCGCAGGGGCAGGCGCCGCCATTCATTCATGCGCACCTGCTTCCCCTGCGGGGGGGGTCGGGAACCGGGCTTCAGGGAAGCATGGACGAGGCCGTCGTCGTGGCCGAGGGCGCGCAGGGTGGCCAGGGCGGCGAAGAGGGCGCGCTCGGAGTCGGCCAGGCGCTGCTCGAGCTGGGTCAGATAGGACGTCTACCCGCTGGATCTGGAGACCGATCCGCCGCTGCAGCCCTTCCATGCCCTGCTGCTGGTCGTGTCCCGCCACGAGGCCATCATCGCCCTGCATCGCCCCCTCCTGGCCGCCGACCACCCCACCGCGGAGTACCAGGCCGCCTTCCAGACGTGTATCAACAGCTCGCGGTCCCTGCTGGCAGCGCTGCACGGGTATCTCCACCCGGAGTCGGCGCGAGGGAATCGCTCCATAGCCGGCAACGAGGAGCGGGCGCCCCTGATCGCGCCCTCCCTGACGTGGACGGTGTGGATGGCGTGCCTGATCCTGATCTACGCCGCCTGGACGGGCCACTTCCCCACCTCGGGGGCCCTGCGCTACGCCCGCATCGGGATGGCGGTGCTGCGCAATATTGCTGTGCGCGAGCGCGAGTGGCCGCAGACCTGCATGGCGGCCGGGCAGGACCTGTGCGCCGCCCTCGAGACGCACGACGGGGCCGCCGCCGGGCGACCCCCGGGTGCGGGGGGGCATTCGCCGGGGCCTGCCCGCGTGCGGCGCTCGACCGCCACGCCCGTCCCCCCGCGAGGTCGAGGAGTGCCCCCTCCCCCCAGTGGCGGTGTATCCGTCGCCGACCCCCCGGTTGTGTCCGGAGACGGATCCCCGACGTTAGCCAGAGATCGCATCCCGCGGTCCGACCAAGGTGCCGCAGGGGGGGGCCCCTGGGAGGACGTTGCCGTGCCCTGGGAGGGGTCCATGATGGGGGATGGCGATCGGTTCCACCCGGCCAGCATGGTGTTTGGGGATCTGGCGGGGAATGGGGTCTATCCGCTGGGGGCGGAGTACCCGTCGCTGCCGATGACCGACGGCTGGAGCGTGGCCGACGGGCCGTGGCTCCTCCACGGGGACTTTTTCACGGGGTGATGGGGAATGACTGTGCTGTTCTTCCGTGATGTAGACCATCGTAGACGTGCGTGCCTCCCACTATTCAAGGCGGCTACTACTATCTTGCTATATTGTGTGAACCTATCAAGCGCCATACCCTAACTATCGGAATGTCCCCACGCTTTCAGCCAACTGGCGTTTGAAAAGCACCCAGGGGCGGCGGGCCATTCGCTGTCGGGATCGCGAGTCGACTTCTTCACTAGAATGGACGGTCTACCGAGTCTCGGATCTCCCGCCAGCCCTAGAAGTCGCCGGGAAACAAGTCTGCTTCTTCCGCACCCAGACGAGATGCCTGCACACCTGCCATCATCGCACCATGGAGTCGAGTGTTTTTGTTTCCCCCCAAACCTGAAGTAACATTACACAGTATTCGGGGTCTGGATCGAATGAGTTCGTTTCTTCCAGAATATCAAGCAAGATCACACCCTATGGGGTGTCTGGGGATCTTTGAGTCCATGTCTGTTGCTTCTCGCGGAAATTAAAGCAATCCCGCCCACCATTATGTGTCTACACCTTATCGTCGTCCACTGCTGTCTTTCCTAAGCCAACCCCTCCGCTCTCATCCACCCATTCTACAAATGATCCTAATATAACTTAACAAGGAACAAACATTGCTGAGTCCAATAATCAAACATCACCATCTATTTCTTTCCCAGCTTCTGAATCTCCGCCACCACCGCGGCCGTGACCTCCTTGGTGGTGGCCTGCCCGCCCAGGTCCTTGGTCAGGACGCCCTGCTCGCAGACATTCTCGACGCTCTCGAGCAGCTTGGCGGCGGCGTCCTTCTCGCCCAGCCAGTTCAGCATCTCGACGGCCGTCCAGAAGGTGCCGACGGGGTTGGCGATGCCCAGGCCGGTGATGTCGAAGGCCGAGCCGTGGATGGGCTCGAACATGCTAGGGTGCTGTCGCGTAGGGTCGAGGTTGGAGGTCGGCGCGATGCCGATGGAGCCGGCCAGGGCGGCCGCCAGGTCGGAGAGGATGTCGGCGTGCTATACTCATCATCATCATCATCATCATCATCATCATCAACATCCTGCATTGAAAAGGGGGGATGTATCAGGCGCATACCAGGTTCGTGGCCACCACGGTATCAATACTCTCCGGCTTGAGCACCATGCGGGTCGTCATGGCATCCACCAGCATCTTGTCGACCGTGACATGGGGGAAATCGCGGGCGACCTCCTGGGCGACCTCGTCCCACAGCACCATGCCGTTGCGCTGGGCGTTGCTCTTGGTGACGACGGTCAGCAGCTTGCGGGGCCGCGCCTGGGCCGTCTCGAAGGCAAACCGCATGATGCGCTCGACGCCGTGGCGCGAGAAGATGGCCGTCTCGGTGCCGATCTCCCAGGGGCGGCCCTGGTGCGAGCGGCCCCCGTGCCCGGCGTACTCGCCCTCGCTGTTCTCGCGCACAATCACCCAGTCCAGGTCGCCGCTGGTGCAGTTGCGCAGGGGGGATCGGGTGCCGCGGAAGATCTTGGTGGGGCGCACGTTGGCGTACTGCTGCAGGGGCTGGCAGATGGCCAGGCGCAGGCCCCAGAGAGAGATGTGGTCGGGGACGTCTGTTGGGTCAGGGTTGCCTTCAAGAATGGGTTCAAGGGACGTACCAGGGGCACCGACGGCACCGAACAGGATGGCGTCGTGTTTCTTCAGCCGGTCCAGGCCGCCGTCGGGGATGTATTGGCCGGTCTTCTTGTAGGTGTCGGAGCTCCAGTCGTAGTGGGTGAAGTCCAGGCGGAAGGTGCGCAGCGTGTCGGCCAGGGCGTTGAGGGCGGCGATGCCCGCCTCGATGACCTCGGGGCCGATGCCATCCGCGGGGATGGAGGCGATGCTGTACGTGGGGATGCCGGCGGCGACGGAGGGAGACATGGTGGCTGAGTGGTGTGGGTACTATTGGGGTTGAAGATGAAGTGACCGACAAACGAGGAGTGTGGGTATATCTATTGATATATATATATATATAGGGCGCGATGAACGCACCCCGCCTGTCGATCGGAAATGCGGCCAAAGACTCCCCCGATGCGCGCGGACAAAGCCATGTCCGGCGCCACTTGTTCGGACATTCCCCGATCGTATGTATGTTCATGGGCCCCGAGCATCTCGACTGTCTGATCCACCTGGACACGGACGACCTGGCGAATGTCTACCGCTGGCGGCTGCAGCAGGAGCACGCGCTGCACCGGGCCAGGAACCAGGGCATGACCGACGCGGAGGTGGTGGCCTTTGTGCAGGGCTACATGCCCGCCTACGAGCTCTATCTGGACACGCTGCGGACAGGGATCTTCCATGCGCTCCCCGGCGAGCCGCAGGATCGCAAAGGGCAGGTGCGCGTGGTTTCTCGACCGGGATCGCCGGGTGGTCGAGATGAGGCCGGTGTGAGGTTGTTTTCAGACAGATTGAAACGGTGTTCAAACAACTCCGAATCACTAGATGCCCCAGTAACTAGGGTATGGTGATTACTTCAAAGCAATGCCAGATACAACCGAACAGCCTATGCAAGAACTCCACAAGCCATTACGGCACACCATTGATTACTACGAACCGAGCCTCCGATATATAACTCACTATATTAGTACCACACACTATTTACAATCGTACCACCCGAGCATCCTACTGATCCACAAACTGCGTGGCATGCTCCTTGTAGAGCACACTGGTATCAAGGATCTCGCCCGTGGTCGAGCGGGTGAACTCGACCTGCAGCGCCGTCTCGTTCAGGAAGCGCAGGCTGCTGTAGCTGTAGTCGTCCGCGTAGGCAAAGGCCGTGTACGAGGGCTCCGTGCCCACCGAGCTCAAGCCCTCGATATTACCGGCGCCCCCCGCCACGATGTACATGGGGGCAGCGGGGTTGTCGAGCCCGTTGGGGTCCGCCGTGCCGTTGTAGACGGGCTGGAAGCGCTGCGAGTTGTGCACATGGCCAAACACGCCCAGGTCGACGCCGTACCGGTAGAGGAGATCCTCGAAGGCGTCCTGGCACGGGCTGCAGGCGTTGCCGTCGCCGGTGGTGTACCAGGGGCGATGGCCGGCCACGACCAGCCAGGGGGTGACGGTGCGGTCGACGCTGGCCAGATCGGCGGCCAGGAAGTCGAGCTGCTGCTGGCGCCGCCCGAACGGGCCCGTGTCCAGGTCGGCCGACCCATCCGTGCCGTCGGGGGCGTCCGCGAAGTCGGTCTCCGTGTCGATCATCGTGACGTGCACCAGCCCGTACTCGAACGAGTACCAGAACGGGGGCGCCGCCAGCGAGCGGGCCTGGGAGGCCAGGGCCTGGGCGGTGGTGTTGGCGGACTGCGAGGGGAAGGCCGTGGGGACGGTGCCCTCGAAGCGGTGCAGGAAGTCGGTGAAGTTGCGCTGGCCCTCGGGGCACAGGCCCGAGGTGTAGGGGATCTCCGTGCAGTCGGCCTCGTGGTTGCCCGGGCCGGCCATGTACAGCTTGTTGCCCGAGATGGGGGCCAGCTGGTCGTAGAAGCGCTCCAGGATGGCCTGATAGGCCTCGCTGCCGGCGAACAGGTTGTCGATGTCGAGGTACCAGTCGTCGGCGTAGGCGAAATCGCCCGGGTGGATGACCAGCTCATAGTCGTCGATCGTGTCGGCCAGGCGCCCGATGGTCGTGTGGTTCAGGCCGGGCTCCACGTGCGGGATGTCCGACTTCTTGGCCTTGCGCGACGAAAGGGTGTACCCGTCCGTGCCGTACACTCCTAAATCGATGACGACGTCCATGTTGAAGGGGGTGGTGTCGCCCGGGGTGCGCGGGCTGAAGAACTGCTCGACGCTGGAGTTGCCCGACACGATCTGGTAGTAGTAGGTCGTGGCCGGGGCCAGGTCCGTCAGGATGGCCACGTTGGACCAGGTGCGCGAGGTGGCGTAGGTCGTCGACTTGGTCGAGCAGGCCTCCTGGTCCAGGCTACTGCTGGAGGGGCCATAGAGCACGCAGCTCTGGTTCAGCTGCTCGTAGGTGTTCCACCCGACGGAGACGGCTGTGGTGGGTTAGGCCCTTTTTCTTCTCAAGGCATGGGGGGCAGGGTACCCAGGGGACTCACAGTTCGGCCCGTAGATGGCCAGCCGCTGCTGGTACGGGGTGGTCAGGTCCTTGGGGATGGTGGGAAAGTCGACGGCCAGGGCCCCCGCGGCCAGGACGGGCAGCGCCTTCAGCGCCAGGAGCGTGGACATGCTTGCGATGGAGTGGGGGAGGGGCAGCGAGGGGCATTCTGAAACGGGCAGGGCATCGGAGAATATTTAACTTGCGGGAGCCCCTCCTTCTCCCCTCCTTCTTCGGAACGCCAACGACCAAAAAGGGGAGGCCCTTGGGCGCACGTGGGACACGGGTCAGGGGGGGGGGGGGGGGGCTGTCGGAGCGATGGCTGGATAGGGTTATCCTGGCCGGCAACGTGCCTGGGGGCAGCCATCTGCTTGGGACGCGCGACCAGGGAACGGCATGCAGGGAGGGTCATGTTGTGTCTTCATTTATTCGGCAGGCGCACGTGGGATCGGCACAGGCTGGGATGGCTCCGTGCTTTCTTGCAGGCCCACCCTGGGCCTGAGCCGAGGTTGACTTCTCTCAGCATTCCCCTGCCGAGCCGTCGATCTCCCGCGGGCTCCGTCGGGGTTGCAGAAAAACCGCCACCCGCCATGGGCCCATGGTCAGCGACCTGACAGATACTACCACTACTCTATTTCCTGGCAAACAGAGAACGAGGTCTCTTCATTCGGGTATATTGGCGGCATTTCCAGACATCAGACTATGTACATCTCACGGACTTTACTCAGTGACAGCCTCAGTTGCGGTTCGTCAGGTAGTTGTACCCGCGGTCCACCCTCGCCTTCGCGTGGCGCGTCTGCTCGTCCAGGTCCTCGACGGGCAGCCCCAGCAGGGCGTTGTCCAGCCCGACCCGGGTGTCGTGGTCGCCGTCGCCGTTGGGAAAAAACACGCGCGAGTACATGGCCTGGACGAAGCCCGACCGGTCGCCGCTCTTCATCCGCGCCATGCCCTGCTCGTACCGCTCCGTGGCCGGCGCATGTTCGATGGTCCAGTCTGGCGCCGAGTCCCCCGAGACGCGCAGCCAGCTCTCGAACGCCTCCTGTTGGCTGAGCAGGAAGCTGGAGACGTAGACGGGCTTGTTGTGCCAGCGGCTGAGGGTTAGCCGGTCGTCCTGTGCGTCCGTCGGCAGCCGTGGGAGGCTGAGCAAGGTAGCTACCGCCCGACCGCACTGGACCTGGGTACTGATGCTGATCTTGGTGTGACCGTCGTCGTTCAGGAACAGCCGCTTCTGCGCGAAGTCGAACCCGAAGGCGCCGGGTCCCAGCACCAGGCTGTGTTCGTACCAGAAGCCGCAGACGAGAGCCACCCAGCTAGAGACTCCAGCCGCCTCGATCTCGGTGAAGGCGGCGCGCGAGCGCTCCCAGGCCAGTCCGCTCTTCACCAAGGGCTCGTGCATGACATCGCAGCCCCAGATGTTGGGCATCACGTACGGCACCCCCGCCTGCGCGGCTGCCTGGATCAGCTTGGACTGGGTGTCCGGGGGCGCCGTCACGGCCAGGGTGATGATGAGGCAGTCCTGGCCCTGCAGGGCTGCCACCAGGCTGGGAGGATCGCTGTAGTCGACGGCAACAGCCAGCAAACCGTCGGGCAGACTGCTCGTGCTGCCGGCGCGGGTCAGCGCGGTCACGCTGTGGCGGCCCGTCTGGAGCAGGGCTTCGGTGATGGGCCTGCCCACGGAGCCTCCGGCCTATTGGGGGTCAGTCTAGGTTCGTATCAGAGACAGAGAGAGAGAGAGAGAGAGTCAAGGAGACGTACGCCGACAACAGCCACACGCCGGATCTCGTTGGTGAAGCCCGCGGGCTGGTCCTTGGCGTAGGTCGCAGACATGATGTTTTAGGGTTGCTTGCAAACAAAGAAGCTCTGCTGCTGGACCGGATGGCCGTCGGGACATGAGCTTCCTTTATACTATTGGCGAGTCCCGGCGATAAGTAGCCCTGCTAACTCCGGCGGGGGGTCCGTCGGCGAGGATGGCCCAAGCAGATCTGGGTGCGAAGACATGTATATAACACCAGTCTTCCTCGAGACATGCGAGATGGTATAGCTCTGCCATGGGTGGTGGACAACCAACCGCTCGACAATGTAATATCCTGATACCCTGACATTAGGTGATACTGTACAGTTTCTGTTCGGAGGCGGGACGGAGATACGAGGCCGCAGATCGGGATCTGGCAAGACAGGATGAACGACGATGATGGGGAGGGCCATAGGGGCCGTCTGGGGGCGGGCCGGAGATAAGCTGCTATTGCCGGGGGGGGTTGCAGTGAGGTGAGGGAGTGGGGTTAGGGCTGGGTGCGTGGGCGCATCGCAGCCTCATCTCCCTCGTCTCCCTCGTCCCCCGCAGGAAGCAGGCTAACCCGTCTCGAGTAAGGACAATCCTGCAGGAGAGAAGTGGAGAGCCTCGTCACCGCCCGGACGGGTCGACTCCTCATCGACGCCTCGACTCGATGTTGGATCCTTCTGGCTTCATCCTCATCCCTCCCTACCTTACCGACCCGGGTCTCCCCCCACGCCAAGATGGTCTACTGTGGGAAGCCGTCCAAGGCGTGCGAACCCTGTCGGATCCGCCGCGTCAAGGTACACTATCCCCCCCGTATTCAAGACCCCCCGTTGAACTCCCCCGGGCCAGCCCCGACTGACAGCCCCAGTGCGACCAGCGACGCCCTGGCTGCAGCCAGTGCCACAACACGGGGCGGGTGTGCAGTGGCTACCGGGCCGAGGTCGAGGTCAACTTCCGCCACCAGACCGACGCCGTCGTGCAGAAATACGGGAGTGGGAGCAGCCAGAGTCCGGGCAGCCAGGGGTCCCCCAGCCAGGGGGGCCCCGGCCAGGGATCCCCCGGCAATCAGGGCCGCCCCCCGCTAATGCCCGCCCCGGCGGCCTTCCTGCCCGAGAGCACCTCGCGCGCCATCGCCGTGCGACGCTACCTGGCGCAGACCACCGAGGCCATCCACGGCGACTACGTGCTGCCGCTGTACGAGCGGTCGCAGTGTGCCCCCGTGCTGACCACCGCCCTCGAGGCCGTCAGCCTGGCCTGCCTGGCCAACGAGCAGGCCCGCCCCGACCTGCTGACGCCGGCCCGCGAGCGCTACGGGCTGGCCCTGCAGCATGTGCGCCGCGGGTTGCACTCCTCCCTGCACGTCAAGGGGCACAACAACCAGCTATCGGCCATCCTGTCGGCGGTGATGCTGCTGGCCCAGTTCGCGGCCGTGGCGGCCCCCGCGCAGGAGAGTCCGCGCGAATGGTCGCGGCACGTCAACGGGGCCTTCTCGCTGCTGGCGACGCGGGTGTTGCAACGGTCCTGCGCGCTGACAGTGCCCGGGCGCCACCTGTTCCTGCACCTGGTGAGCTGTCTGATGGTCGACTGCCTGCAGCGCCGCACCGTCTTCTCCCCGCAGATGCGCGCTTTGATGCAGGCCCGCCGCGCCGAGATGTCCGAGTTCCAGCTGCGCTTCTGGGGGCTCGTCGACCGCATGTGCATGCTGTACGCCCTCCAGCCGCGCGCCTCGTCCCGGGGCCTCTCCCCGGCCTGGATCGAGGCGGCCTGGCTGACCCTCGACCACGAGGCGGCCGTCCTGATGCGCAACATGCCGCTCTCCCAAGCCTACACCCCCGAGCCGGCCGCGGAGGGGCCTCCGACCACTACGGGCCCGGAGCCTCCGTGTCATGTCTACGGCAGCTATCGCATTGCGCAGCAGTGGAATACCCTGCGGATGGCCCGTCTGGTGATCAACGAGCGGCTCATCGAGCATGCCCAGTCGCTGTCCGGAGCCACGACAGAGGACGGACAGCCCTCCACCGACGAACCCTCGTCCTCCTCAGCGACCATCCACCGCGCCCGGGAGGTGCTCGCGACGGTGATCCGCGAGATCTGCGCGTGTGTACCGGCCAGCATGCGGACGAGCGGCTCTCCTCCGCCGGCCGATCAGCTCGGGTGGGCCTACTCCCTGGTCTGGCCGCTCTCCATGGTGGGGGTCTCCCCCCATTGTCCGGCCGAGCTGCAGCCCTTCATCGCCCGGCAGATGGCCATCCTGCAGGCCATGATCGGGTTGCCCATCATGCCGGCACAGGCTCCCCATGAATGGTCGGTGGTCTTCGTTTTACACAGTTTGTTGGCCTTCTGCAGAGTGATCATGACTAACAGTGCCTACTGACGTAGGGTGCATGTGGTCTTCCTGCTTTGACGCGGATTCCCCGGGCTATACTAGAGATCGAATTCTTAACCAGATGTATTTTTAACTCGAGTGGACTACTTTCTTTACGCTGCCGGCCATCATTGTCTCCAGACCCCATCTACTCCCGCTGCAGCACCACCCGGAAGGCCGACAGCTCCAGCGACTGCACTGCGGCCGTCGCGTTGCCCGCCCGCCAGAACACGGCCTCGTTGAGTCCCACGCCGCCATACGAGAGCGGGTCGATGTTGGAGACACAATAATCCTGCCAGATGGAGCTGGCGTTGCCGCGCGTCTCCGTGTCGCCGCCATCGCCGCCCAGCACGTTGATGAAGCGCCACACCTCGCCCACCCGGCCATCTGCAGCGGTGCGCGTCTCGAAGGTGGGCAGGAACTCGAAGTAGATGTTGTCGCCGCTGCCCTCCTGCGCCGCCACCAGCGGCACCAGCGCGGCCATCACGTCCGTCGCGTTCGACACCCACGCCGACACGAACAGCGACTTGTCGTCCGAGTGGCCGATCGTCATGGACGAGTTCAGCCCCGTGTTGGATGCAGCGCGGTACGTGCCGGCGTAGGCCGTGGCGAGGCGCTCCTGGGCCACGGCCTCCGCGCCGACCAGAATGGGGTCGATCACCACGTCCAGCAGCTCGTTCAGGCCCGTCAACTCGCCGGCGACCGCCATGAACATCACCAGGTCGTACACGGGCACGACGAAGCTGTACGTGTAGTACCCGGTCAGCCCGCCGCCCTTGGTGTTCAGGGTGACGCTGCGGGTGCTGTTGGGCAGGATGGCGGGCGAGCGGAAGATCTCCCAGGGGTAGCCGAGGAACGAGTGCGCGCCGGACGAGTAGGCGGCGGGCAGGAACCAGTTCAGGGCTGGGGTGATGTTGTTGTGCTGGGCCAGGGCGAAGCGCAGGAAGCGGATCATGTCGGCAGCACTGCTGTACAGGCCGGCGGATCTGAGGAAGTCAGTGTGTGTCGGGAGCATGAGAGGGTGCGGAGGCTTACGGGTTCCCCTCGCCCAGTTCCACCCCATAGTAGCTGTCCTCGACTTGGATGCTGGTCGCGGTGGGCGTGAAGGCGGTGCCGGTCAGGTTGAGCGGCTGCAGGATGGCCGTCTCGATGTATTGCTCATATGTCAGGTTGCTCACCTTGGCCAGCACCTGGCCGAGCAGGTCATAGCCGACGTTGCTGTACGAGGTCTCCACCTTGGCGGGGAACACGGGGGAGGCCTGCTGCAGGTAGCCCAGGAGCTCTGGAGGGAGGGTCAGTTCCATTCTCATCGACTCTATCAGCAGGAGCAACGGAGACGTACCCTCGGTGGTACAGGGCTCGGTGTAGTTGGAGAAGCCCTCGCAGGTGGGCAGCCGGGCCATCTCTTGCGCCGATAGATCGGGCAGACCCACGGCGGAGGGATCGGACAGCGAGAGGATCAGATCCTCCTCGGCATCTGGAGAGTCAGTTTGGACTGGTTCCTGCTGGGGCAAAGACTTACAGTTGTCGGGGATGCCGCTGAGATGGGCCAGCAGCGTGCGCAGGGTGATGGCATCCCACGCGATCGGGCCCGCGGCGCGTCGGAGGGTGGGGATGAACTTGGTGATGCGGTCGTCCAGACTCAGCCGGCCGGCGGCCTCCTCCTGCAGGATGCCCAGCGCCGTGAAGAGCTTGGTGTTGCTGGCGATGCGGTAGGCGGCCGAGGCGTTGACCGGCTGGCGGGCATCCTGCGCGGCGTGGTAGACGCTGTGCAGCGTGCGGGCCGGCGAGGCCACCTCCAGGGAGAACGAGGTGGCGTTGAACACTCCAGCTGCGACGAGGGCCTGGATGGAGGCATCCACCTGTGCGAAGGCCTCGGCCAAATTGTCTGGCGTCAGCCGGGGCGGCGGAAAGGTGATCTCCGGCTCACAGGCAGCCAGGGCCTGGTGGGCTAGGGGGGCCAGCACAGCGAGGGAGAGGGCGATGCGCATTTTGGAATCGAGAAATGGGAAGGGATCGGTCTATACAAATGAAAGAGGAGCGAGTGAATGAACTGATGCAATGGACGCGCTGGCTGGCTGTGTAGTCTGAATGAAGAATGATGAACGAAGGTAGTAGATGCTCCTCCAGTGGCACGGCGACGTGGTGCTTTTATATCGCAGGGGATCGCGATCCCAAGTGGCTGCCTGGTGAGCATCTCCTTGGCTTTTGTTCCCTTTGGGGTAGCAGCTCGCTGCAGGATGGGATGGCGAGGCCCAGCACTCTATATGTAATATATGCATCAACCCTATGCAGAGTGCTCCGCATACCAAACACTGGCCGGCGAGCTGCGCCCCCGATCGGGTTAGTTGGTGGCCACGAGTGGGGCCGGACGGGGCGGAGAGCAGAAAGCCGGTGGTCGAGACGGGTCGGGGGCGAACCCTAATGAAGCAGGTCGTGGGTGAGCTGGGAGGGGCCCATAACGTATACTTAAAATATGGAGTCCCCGGAATTGCTTTGGCTATCGGTCCCTGTTGTCGGAGCCCATCAAGATCAAGTCGCCGGGCGGACTCGAATTCCAGTATGCACGGGATATGGCAGCTGAAGTTCAAGGCAAAGCAGAATACGAAGGACACCAATGCCTCATATTCCTGGGCGACAGTTCTTTGGGTGGGTGGAAGGAAAAGGATGAATCAAAGACTATACATACTCATATCGGCACGCAATCTGCGGGCACGTCTGTGCCGCGTGGAGAACCTAACCCCCCCATCTGCAACCAGATGTGGTTGAAAGCTTCGAGATCAACCATCTGACGATTCTCCAATTTCGTGCTTCTACGATCACCTTCAGTAGCCTTCGTCTTGGAGAACCCCATCTGTGGAAGCTCGACGGCGGTTCTACAACTTGGGACCAGGGAGTCCGATTTGTGCCCATATATGACGAGGGAGAATCGCCTGTGTGGTGGTTTGCCCCATTCCTCCATCCGCAGCATCGCGCCTCGTCGAGTTCAACATTTGCAAATGATCGCAATAGCTGCAGCCCCAGAGCTTCCCTTCCTCCCCCCCAAAATGGGTTGACCCCCATTTCTACCCAGATCTGATACATGAATCGGAGCATATCTGGAGGAACCCGAACAGGGTTTGTGAATGCATTCTCACTGTTATATTGATTGAATGGTATAGAGATATAGTACAGCGTGTTGGGGTAGGGCTGATGTATCCAACCGTATGGGCCAAGGCGTCTCCGAAGTTCGAGGATATCAATCTAGCATAATAGAGGCGGAACAGTATATAACTACTTTGCCGGATAATAATCTACGAAGTCTTCCATGGTAGCGCTGTTATAATCTCACAGGATTTCGTTAGCTATGGTTAGTTGGATGATTACCAACAAGGACACGGACCACATCCCGCCCACTGCGCCCCTGCGCATTTTTCCCGCGGCCGATCCCACTGACGCATCTCCGTTCCGGCGTGGTCGGGGATTCTCTCGCCCTCGGACGAGGTGCGCCCGTCCGTTCACCGGACCCATGGAAGGGGAAGTTGCCCAACGTGGAGGCTGCGGATGATACAGGTGATGCCCGTGGCGATGGCCTCGCTTCCCTAGCATATTCCAGAGCGGGTAAGTGAAACGACGTCGGATGAATTTGCAGGGCGAAGATGGGGACAAATTCGCAGACTCGAGACTCGAGCTGGGATGGATTAGCACCGCCAGGGTAGGGCTGGGGCCACGAAACCTACCATACACCGGGCGCGGAGAGCCGGACTGTCGACTTGTCTGCACCGTCACGGCCACATTCTCGACGAAGCGGGCCTGGTGGCCCGGATCCCGGCCCAGCACCGTCCAGAGCCCCGTGGCCTGTTCAAAGTCGAGATCACTCATCGTGCTGGTGAAGGCGCACACCTCGCTCACCCACTTCTCGTGCTCGGCGTCCTGGGGCTCCATGACTTGCACATAACACATCCCAGACAGGAACCCGGCCCCCCTCGATGGCATCAAACATATCCTGCAGCAGATAATCGGGGTTCTCACCCGCCATCTTGGTGGCCTCCTCGCGCGTGAAGTTGCCGATGCCCTGCCGCGTCCTGAGGTGGATCTTGATGTACTTGACGGAGCCATCCTGCCCGAAGGGTTACATTCGGGGAGTAGTCGAGGGGCTTGTTGGGTGGTACCTCTTTGGTGAACTGGTAGGTGTGCCCGCTGTAGGCGTTCATCTGGCGCAGGGAGGCCGGAATGCCGCGGTCGCTGAACAGGTGCATCAGCTGGTGGATGCCCTCGGGGTTTCCGGTATGGAAGCTAGGTGCGTCAGTCGGGCTGCTCAGTCCGTTCCCAAGTCTACGTCTACTCACTCCCAGAACTGCAGCGCGTCAGTGAGCCATTCCTATTATGATTCCATTCTGAGAGGGCTCACCATGTTCGGGTCAGGCCGATGGGTCCGGAACTGTCTCTTATGCGAGCGATTCAGCGATGGGAATTTGATGGGATCGCGCACGAAGAAGATGGGCTGCGGGAGAGCGCCTTCCTGTCAGTCCAGAGTCCCGCGGGTGTGATGTGCAAACCACTCTTGTCGGACGCCCGTGCCCCTCCGAGGTACGTACATAGTCCTGTGGACAAGTGATGGCATCTACGCAGGGGAAGCGAAGCCGAACAATTAACAATTGGCCGAGGAGGTCCTACTGGATCGAGTCCGATGCACAGGAAGCAGGAAAGCAAAAAGCCAAGTCAGATTCTCGTGTTTCGCTGCCGTGTGCTATGTAATAGTAAATGCTAGAGA
Organism: Aspergillus ellipticus CBS 707.79; assembly: GCA_003184645.1. Lineage (NCBI taxonomy): Eukaryota > Fungi > Ascomycota > Eurotiomycetes > Eurotiales > Aspergillaceae > Aspergillus > Aspergillus ellipticus. Next base: position 19,627 of record KZ826118.1, read on the forward strand.
CAAACCCCACCCCCTACTAGTACAAATCCGGGTGATTTGCCTTGATCATATCCGCGCACTTCTCGCCCACCATGTAGACCGAGTTTTGGATGCGGCAGTCCGGGATGATCGGCATGATCGAGGCATCCGCCACACGCAGGTTCTTGATGCCGTGGACCCGCAGCGCCGGATCCACGACGCCCTGCTCGATGCTCTGGGACAGCCGCGCAGTGCCGCATGGGTGGAAGGCCGTCTGGCAGCGGTCCAGCACCGCCCGCTTCATCTCCGCGTCCGACTCGAGCGGCATCTCCCACGGGTACTCGGCCTCGACCAGGTCGCGGAAGCCCTCGCCCTTGGTCAGCACGTCATAGCTGAACCGGATCCCCTCCCGCATCGCGATGATGTCCAGGTCGTTGGCGAAGAAGTTGAGGTTGATGTTAGGTTGCATCAGCGGATCGGCGCTGGCCAGCGTCACCTCGCCGGGCTCCGACACGGGGCGCACCAGGTCCACTACGACGGTGATGTGGTCGCCCTGCTTGGGGGTTGGATAGTGCCACTGGAAGGCACTGCCGAACATGCACACAAAGTCCAGCTCGAAATGCGGCTGGCCCTCGGGGCAGAAGGGGTCCTTGCCGCCGTTGGCCGCCTTGGCCCGCCGGTACTCGTCGTCCGTCTCGAGATAGTCGTCGATGCGCGGGAATCCGACCAGCTCCAGTAGTCCCGAGCCCAGGGGCCCCGTCCGGTTCTGGTTGTAGGCCTCGACGACGGCGTCGCGCTTGGGCCCGTGACGCAGCAGGTGGTCATCCATGCCGTAACCGTCCTTGACGCGCAGCACGAAGGGCACGCCCGGGTGGTCGATGAGATGCTGGCCCACATGGCGCGAGTCGACGATCGGGTCGATGCCGTGCTTGGCCAGCTCCCGCGCGGGGCCCACGCCGCTCAGCATCAGCAGCTTGGGGGTCTCGAACACGCCCTGGGACAGGATCACCTCCCGGCTGGCGTAGACGTTCAGCTCCCGGCCCGAGGGATCGATGACCGTGACCCCCTTGCAGACGCGGTCCGCGTCGTCGATGATGAGGCGCTTGGAGTGCCCCTGGGGTAGGATGGTGATGTTGGGCTTGTCCTGCACGAAGAGAAAACTACCCGAGCGCACGCCTCGGTAGATGGTGTCGCAGCAGTGGGTGAGCCCGATCATCGCGCCGTCGTAGATGTTCTCCGTCAGCGGTTGCCCGCGCGAGGTCCAGGCCTTGGTGACGGCGTCGCGGAACGGCTGCATCTCCTCCAGCAGCTCGGCGTGCGAGATGTGGATGGGGCCCCCGGCCCCGATGCCGGCCAGGCTGGTCGAATAGAGGCCCGGGTCGTCGTGGTAGGTGGCGCTCTTGCGCAGGTAGGGCAGCAGCGGGTCCCAGGTCCAGTCCTGGCCGCCGTACTCGGCCCAGCGGTCGAAGGTGGGCTTGCAGCCGGGCACCCAGGTGAAGTAGTTGAGCGACGAGCTGCCGCCCAGGGTCTTGCCGCGGGTGTTGGGCTTCTCGATGCGCTCGTAGTCGTCGCGCTTGACCAGGGTGGTCTTGTAGGCCCAGTCGTACTGGCTGCCGCGCAGGTCCATGGCGGACGACGGGGTGGTGATCTCGGGCACCTCCTGGGGGTTGCCGATGCCCGCCTCGACGATGAGGACCGTCACATTCGGGTTCTCCGCCAGGCGCCCCGCGACGGTGTTGCCCGCCGTCCCGCCGCCGACGATGACGAAGTCGAAGTAGGATCCGTTTTTGACCATGATGGCACAGTCGCAAGAAATAAATTGGTCGATGGCGAACAGAGATGAAGGGTGAGTGAAGAACAGGCCAGCAGAGCCGTCCTTTATAGCAACTGCACTCTGGGCTGGGTCACGCCAGACGGGACCAGGCTGCGTCACTGCTTGCTACTACACAGGTACTATATGTGATGTGCCCCCATAGAGCGTGCCCACCTTGGTGCGACGTCAGATACGAGGCTTGGGGTTGCGGATTGGACCAGAACACGATCGAGACCGGGGGGGTGGCCCGGAAGGTGCTCGCCAACATGGACTGGTGCATTGACTCTGCTTGGTACGGTGTACAAGCTGCACACTGCGTGGTATACATGGGATTACGCACCGGACAAAAACTGGCAAGGGGATCGATCATCTTGCAGCGTGCAATCGAATTGCGCTGTCGTCGGAGGAGAGACGGTCTCTGCAAGGGCTGTTTTGGGGAACTGTTTTGGGCCACGTACATCGTACATACTGTGTTATAGTCGAACCGGCCGTGCGGGGACTCGTCGGAGATGCGGTCAGACGCTGTCAGATGCTGGCCGATGCTCTCCGCACCTCATGAGTCCCCGGGGCCCGTTCGGGAAAACCCAATTGACCACAATGAGGGGCTCCCGCGCCCGTCGCCGAGCTGGCCGCGATCCCTGTCGCTCCCAGGGCTGCGTCCGACGCCACCCGGATCCTCCTCCCCGCACCCAGCCCTCAAGGTCCGTTCTGGATGGATCCATCGGGGCCAGGGGGGTCCCTCCCTCCGCGACTCCTCGTCTTCGAATGCACCAACGACTGCACCGACCTCACTTCTGCCAGCTTCCTCAGTGCCGTTGGCAAGCAGACCGAAGTGCTGCTGCGCGTCTCCATGGTCGGGCCCGAGAGCGGGTCCGCCGACACTCTCCGCGATGTGCACGGCTGGGCGATGAAGCTGCACACGGACCAGGGCAATCTGGAAAGCACCAGCACCATGGCCGCAAACTCACACAGAACATAGAATGATAAGAATTAATAATCTGGGCCCTACCAATCAGGTACCGTGTCGAGTCTTTTAGGATCTGACGTGGCCGACCAGGATGTGCTCGTGTTTTACGACGGGGGGACCTTGGGGCTGCCGCGGCGGGCATGACATGTTGCTGACGGCCCAGGAAAGCATGTCTCGGAGTAGTCTGTGGCACTTTACCGTGTAGACCCCGCCCGGCCGCGATAAGAACAGCGGGACGGGAGTCTAGATGCTGACAGGCTGAGGGGGGGAGTGTGAGGCCCTGGGTGTACAGTGTTAGGGTTCCGCGCGTGACGTCAGGACAGAACCCCCCGCCTGCCGCATCTGGACACAGTAACCGGCCAATCACCCTCCGAATCAGCCGGAGATGATCTAGATGACTCTGGCTGGCTTCCCCTCAACCTCCCGTCTGAACGGCCAAAACATGCATCGAAGGGGCTGTCTGGTAGCCCGCCATTGTTGCTCCATCTTCCCCCGTCCAGTGCGACCGACACCGACACGCCTGCCGCTGCGTACCCGCCCGCTGCTCCGGCACTCCTCCTCCTCTTCCTCCTCCTCCTCCTCCTCCTCGAACCCACTGCGGCCTGCGTCGTGTCCAGTCCATCCAGCACCCACCCCGAAAGACACCACCATGGCCCAACGTGCCAATCTACAACCCCAGAGCGTGGATGCGCCCCTCACGCAGTTCGCCACCTTTCTCGTCCTGTCGGTCCACGACCATCCCGACGCCCTCCGGACGGCGCGCGCGACCGTCGCCGGGATCGCGGACCTCGCCAAGAACATCACCATCCGCGATCTGGAGGCCCGGTTCACGTGTACGGTCGGCATCGGCAGCGACATCTGGGATCGCTTGACCCGCCTGCCCCGACCGGCGGAGCTGCGCCCCTTCCCCACGGTTCAGGGCTCCGTGCATACGGCCATCCAGACGCCCGGCGATCTCTTTTTTCACATCCGATCAGAGCGCCGGGACCTGTGCTTCGAGTTCGAGCGGCAGCTGATGGACCAGCTGGGCGACGCGGTCGCCGTCCAGGACGAGACGGTGGGCTTCCGCTACTTCGACATGCGCGACCTCCTGGGCTTTGTCGACGGAACGGCCAACCCGGTGGGCCCCGCGGTCCCGGACGCGGTGCTGGTCAGCCAGGCCGACACCTCCGGGGTCGGGGGCAGCTACGTGGTGGTGCAGAAGTACCTGCATGATCTGACGGCGTGGAAGGCGCTGTCCACCGAGCAGCAGGAGGCCATCATCGGGCGCACCAAGGCCGACAACGTGGAGCTGGCCGACGCGGAGAAGGGGCAGCAGTCGCACAAGACCCTGGCCACCATCGAGGATGAGAGCGGCGAGGAGCACGAGATCCTGCGGGACAACATGCCGTTTGGATCCCCCGGGGCAGGCGAGTTTGGCACTTACTTCATCGGCTACACGGCGCAGTTGTGGGTGATCGAGCGGATGCTGCAGCGCATGTTTGTGGGCGACCCCCCCGGGCTGCACGATCGCATCCTGGATTTCTCTCGGCCGATCACGGGGTCCACCTTCTTCACGCCGTCGGCGAGCATGTTGGCCAGTCTGGAGGACGACTGAGAACGGGTCTCTGCCTTCATGAGGCCCTCCAGGCTCTGTCTGTGTCTGGGATGAGGTTAGTGGCCTGACTTCATAGAATGAAAAAAAAAAAAAAAAAAAAAAAAAAACACTTAAGTGTTCGGACACCACTGCTGTAGAGGACCTACTGTGCATTAATACCCATGGACGGTGGAGAGCAGCGAGTCCGGCGTGCCCCCATCATCCACGTAGAAGGGGAGGGCCCCGTCGCGGGTGCGGCAGAGCATGTTGAGCAGGCACTTCTCAATGCCCCGGTGGGCCTCCAGACTGAGGTGACTGACCACGTCCGCCGTCTGGAGCACATAGTCCATGCGCAGAGCCCCGTGGGGATGGCATTCTTCAAAGTGATCCTGCAGACAGGAGAAGAGTCGCTGGATTGACCCCTCCCAGGTCGATCGACTGGTGGCCAGTGCCCGGTCGAGCCGGATCAATTCGTCCCCTTGGCCCACGTCAGCCCGGGATAGCGAGGCTTGCACCAGGATGGAGATGGCCAGCAGACCGGGCAGCCGGTCCGAGTCCGATCGGACATCGCGGGTCGTGTCCCGGTGCCCTTCCACCTCGCCGTGGGTGCGAATCAAGAGTCCCGCAGCATGCAGGGCAGGGAATACCCGGAGCCCATCCTGATAGAGACGGGACGAACGGCCCAGCAGGGTCCGCATATCCTGAATGAAGGAGATCAGCCACAGGCAGCGCATCTTCTGCACGTCAATCGAGCTGCCCAGGATGCTGTGGGGGGGCGGTGCTCGGAGATTTCGGACAGGTCGTTCGTGGATTCGAACCACGACGGGGCGGACATCAACAAGACCCTGGACCGGTCAGTGCTTGGGCTCAAAGGGAGGGGTCCCACTGTTCAGTATCCACACACTCACAGGCCGACGACCAGCTCCAGCCTCCAATCACCGTGCACCTGGTGCAGTCCCCCACGGGCCTGGATCATGCGCTGCAGGCCCGGCGCGGTGGATCTTCCACTCCGCTTCGGTGCCCCAGTACCGCTGCAGTCGTGAATTGGCATTCTTCCCCTAATAACGCAATTGGGGACGAACTCACCTCAAAGGTCATCAGCCGCACGACGGCGGCGAAGGCATCGTTGCCGAGGGACTTGGCGGGGTCCTGGAGCCACTGGCGCAGGATCTGGACGGCATCGGCCTTGAAGCGCAGGGCATCCAGGGAAAGGGGTCCCCTTGGTCAGGGTAGCCGCCCCGGAGGCATGGGCCAGGATGGCGCTGAAGGAGGCCGGGTTGGACAGATCGGGGGGGAACCAGACATCGCGCATGGGGTTGAACCGGGCGGCAGGCAAAGGCTCGAACATCATGGCCGCGTGGGTGGTCAGCCCTGTGGGATCCCAGGGGGGGCTAGATGCGGGGGGTTTCTGGTCAGTCTGTGGGGGACCGTACAGTGATGGATGAGCTTATGGTGCTGACTGGTCAGCCGGACGGGAAACACGTCGAAGGGGTCCAGCCGGGCGGCGCCGAGGGCATGGTTTGACCCCGGCCAGCAGCTGCGCGGGCACTCCCGGGAGAGCCGGGGCGGAATGTCTCCCGGGCCTTCCGCGGCGCCAGCAGCGGGAGGGCTCGGCGGGCGGACTGCTGCTGCTGCCGGCGGTCGCGGCGGGCCCGGTGTCGCTCGGTCCAGTGCACGCGCATGGCATGGCTGCGCGCGCCGGCCGGGTGCCCGTCCCCGACAAAGGTGAATCGCGAGGGTTCCTGGGGGGGGCATCCGCGCGGATCCTGGCGGTGTTCGGCGATTCGGGTTGGCAGTCTGCGTCTGAGAGACGAATGTGGGAGCCGAGAGGAGCGGGGCTGTGGGAGGAACAGAAGAACCGGGAGGAACATTGCGGATCGCCGCGCGGGGTAGATCCGTGGCTGGAGGCGGTGGCCAGCGCGCCAAGCCAAGCAAGACACTCGTCACACCCCTCCGTCTACTAGGCCCCGATCGCAGCATGTGGATGGTTTGGAGTGCCTTTTGATGGCATTCTGGTGCTGTGACATAGTTCCCGCAGGTGACGGTGTATCTAAAAGCAGGTTGGGTGGCCAGCGTTAGTACTTCCTGGAGCCAATCGGATACAGGATTGATTGGTTATATATACCGGGACTGTGATAGGGCTCGTGACACTAATGACAGTCAACGACTTTCCCCCGCTCTCACTAGTCCAAAGACGACTACGGAGTATATCATTCACCAATTCTTTCTTTTGATACTCGGTCAAGACACGGATATATACAACAGAGAGGAAACTGGCCAGGGCTTGGCATTGTGACCGAAGACCGAAGGCTGGAAGAACCGACCGCCATTACTAGGAGAGATTATCAAAAATATATCATATATAAAACAGGCATGGAAGAACCCTTCGTACTAGTTTCCCGGCACTCCATCGGCCACACCGGGACCGTCCATCACTACTACACCTGGGGCAACCACGGGATAGCATCATTCACATCAAACCACGGACAGACCTGCTCACTAACTCACCGAGACACCCCGAGGTTGCATCCATCGAATGCTCACTCCAGTTTCCGACTCAGCTTCGGGGAGTATTTGTCTGTCATCTCCGTGAGACCGGAGCGGGGGCACGGCTCCGACAGGGCAGTTTTAGAGATGCTGCAGAACACTTTGATGGAGCGTGTCCTCTGAGTCATCTTTGGAAAGGGATGCTGGAACTGAAGTAGTAGTAACGGGTCCGCCACGACTCCCTCCCCTGATCTGCGTATAGGGTTGGGCGCCGTTGGGACACGGTGCTGGCCTCCGGACTCGTATTCAGGACCTCATCACGGGAACGGACATGTCGGCGACCGACCCGACCAGGTGCCGGCGAGAAGGCGGCGGCGGGGATTGGCTGGCTCGGAGGAGCTACGCGCGTGCGCAGCCGGGACGAGCCGGGACGGGCAGGGACCCGGTGGGGGCAGCAGGGCGGGGACCCAATCCGGACGGGGAGTGCCTCGGGGGCGGGCCGGATGCCCGTCTCTGGCAGCCTATGGCGGGCGGGCGCTGCGCAGGGCCGGCGTAACACTCGCCCGGACACATGGACATTGACCATCCAAGGGCCAGTACGGAGTAGTCACTGATCCTTATCCAGGGACTACTAGTACGAAGGGATCATGATCCGGAGTAATCGCAACCTATCCGACTATAGAGTAAGCATTCCACCTTCTGCATACTACTGGCAGAAACCAGATGACAGAAGGGTCCTTGGCCAGGTGAGTCACCGGCCGGGGGAAGGCAGACTCACTCGCCGTCGGGGTTGGGGCGGAGGCAGCACCCGCCGACCGCCGGGGGGCCGCGCCCGTGCAGGCGTTAACTCCGCGTGGTTATCCCCGCGCCCGTTGCGCCCAGCCCAGTATTTAGGATGGTGGCCCGGCCCCAGGGTTGTTGCTGGCCTGCAAGCATCTCAGTACGATAGCCATCGCACCGCACTCCCCGTACGAGAATAATCAATAATCACACCACATCCTCGACATGGAGACCTCGGAAAAGGACAGAGAATCCCCCGTGGCGCAGTCGCTGTCTCTCTCCGCGGACGAGAAGAGCCTGGACAATGACAAGGCCCCGGAAGTCGCGCCACCCAACGAGCCCGAGTGGCTCAAGGGCATCCCCCTGATGATGGTGATCACGGGTGTCACACTGGTGGTCTTCCTCATGCTGCTGGACGTGTCTATTGTGTCCACCGTAAGTCCTTCTACTTCGTGCCCCAGCAACCCCGTGACCAAAGACTGACGACGGCGCAGGCCATCCCCCACATCACCACCGAGTTCCATTCCCTCGACGACGTGGGCTGGTATGGCAGCGCCTACACCATCGCCAGCGCCTCGCTGCAGCCCCTGACCGGCAAGTTTTACTCCCACTTCCCCTCCAAGTGGACCTTCCTCGCCTTCTTCTTCGTCTTCGAGCTGGGCTCGCTCATCTGCGGCGTCGCCACCACCTCCAAAATGCTCATCATCGGCCGCGCCGTCGCCGGCATCGGCTCCTCGGGCATGATCAACGGGGCGCTGAACATCCTGGCCGGCGCGCTGCCCATGCATCGCCGCCCCACCTTCATGGGCGTCATGATGGGCTTTTCCCAGCTGGGCTTGGTGCTGGGTCCCTTGCTCGGGGGCGCCTTCACCACCTATACCACCTGGCGTTGGTGTAAGTCCGCATGCCGGCGCCGGGGATATCGTGTTCGCTGACCCGCACAGGCTTTTACATCAACCTCCCCATCGGAGCCCTGGTGGGCGTCCTGTTGATCTTCACCAAGATCCCCGAGCAACAGACCAAGACGAGCATGCGCAACGTGCAGTGGACGGGGCTCTACAAGAAGTTCGACCTGTTTGGCTTTGTCCTCTTCGCCCCCGCCGCCATCCAGCTCCTCCTGGCCCTGGAATGGGGCGGCAGCAAGTTCCCCTGGAAGAGCGCCACCATCATCGGGCTCTTCTGCGGCTCGGCGGGGACCTTCGTGGCCTTCGGCCTCTGGGAGCACTACATGGGCGCCGAAGCCATGATCCCCGGCCACCTGCTGAAGCGGCGCATCATCTGGTGCAGCTGTCTCGCCATGGCCATGATGTTCGGGCAGACCATCATGCTGGCCTACTACCTGCCGATCTACTTCCAGGCCGTTCGGGACAAATCAGCCTTGGTCAGCGGCGTGGATCTCCTGCCCAATATCCTCTGCCAGTTGGTCATGGCGGTGACCTCGGGGATTCTCAGTACGTGACAGAAACCCCCCCCCCCCCCTCGCGTGGCTGCGCATGACCGCTGACGCCCATCCAGCGGGCCGACTGGGCTACTATCTGCCGTGGGGCATTGGCGGGGCCATCCTGAGTGCCATCGGGGCCGGGCTCCTGTCGATGCTGTCGCCCACCACCGCCGTCCGCGACTGGGCCGGGTACGAGGCCCTCATCGGATTTGGTCGCGGTGCGGCGACACAAGTGGTAAGTGAATGCCCCCGGAGCTCGGTCCGAGATCGTCACTGACTGTGCCAGCCGATGATTGCGATGCAAAATGCGGTCCCCCCCCAGCAGATCTCCACGGCCATGGCGCTGTTGACCTTCTCGCAGACGTTTGGCGGGTCCATCTTCCTCGCCATCGCCGAGGTCATCTTTTCCGCCGGCCTGCAGCGGGAAATCCCCAAGTACGCACCCTCCGTCAATCCGGAAACGGTGATCGCCGCCGGGGCGACCGGGTTCCGCGAGGTGGTTCCCGCCGAGGATCTGGTGGCCGTCTTGAAGGCGTATGCCAAAAGTATCGATCATGTCTTCTACCTCGGTATTGGACTCGTCTGTGCGCAGTTTGTCTTTTCGTGGGGACTGGGATGGAAGAATATCAAAAAGGGCAAGGGGGAGAAGACGCCGGAGCAGGGGAAGGAAGAGGTTTAACGCATGCCACGGAGAGATGGAGGCCGCAACCGACTACAATAATGTAATGACCTGAAAGTCTCAGGGATATATCTAATGATGAGACGTAATAGAGAGCTAGATCCCCCCTCTGGGCAATATAAAATTTAAAGCATTGAATAGATGGTCTTGACCCGGGTGTAATTCACGCGCACATACAAATTAAAGAAACTCAGCCTAGCTTGATCAGGTTTTGTTTAGCGAATGATCCATTAGCGTCGTTGGTACACCGGTATGATGTCCCGCCATCCATAATTGCAGCGGACGGTAGTATTCCCTCTTCAACCGCCCCTCTCACGCCTTGCTGGTTGGCAGCATCCTGGTCGATCTAAGTGCTCTATCTTGGTGGCAGGAATCGGATGCCCGTCCAGCACAAGGGTAGCACCGACAAGAGAGGTCCCTGTAAATGCAAATGAGCCGATGGCCAGTCAGCTGACTTGCTGTACTCCATGAGGGTCAAGACCCCGCTTGCTTCTCTATCCCTATACTCTAGTTATACTCTATTGTTAATACAGATCACCCCTTCATCTGAATTCTTCGCAGTCTGATTGGCTGGTGGTGCGTGCTCCCGCGCGCCAAGGTATGTGGCCGGTATTTATCATCTTTTTACTTTATTTTAAAAATTAATTATAAATAGATTTAGAGGGTTTTAGGACTTGAATTTATTTTTTAATTAAAAATTAGATACTTATTTATCTATATCTTAATTCTGAAAAGAATCAGACTTAAAATAGAATAATTAAAATTCTTTAAAAAGTATGACTTTTCAGGGTTATCCGGAATCTACCCCATCAAAAATTTTTAAGAAGTTTTTAATTATAGAAAAATAAATAAAATAAATAAAATAAATAAAATAAATAAAATAAATAAAATAAATAAAATAAATAAAATAAATAAAATAAATAAAATAAATAAAAT
>KZ826119.1:1568-17828 GCA_003184645.1 Aspergillus ellipticus CBS 707.79
AAAAAAAAAAAAAAAAAAAAAAAAAAAACAGGGGGTACAATAGTCTCACTGACTCAAGCTTTCCCGAGCAGATGATTTCCGTTGGTCTCAGATTATCCCTCTCGCGGAGCTCCTTAGCAATCAGAAATGCGATGATATCCGACGGCGTATAAGTGAACAACCCATGAATAATCTGCACCACATTCAGCCTCAATAAATGTACTTTCAGACCATCATATTTACCAAAGCTCCACTCTTCCTAGCCATCTCAGCATACCGCACCACCATATCCTCAATCCAGGGTGTCTCGGTCGTGCTATCCACCATCAGCAAATTCACAATTCACGAGAGACACACGACCCACAAATCGACATAATGCGTCCCCAGCCTCGCACACGCCTCCACAACAGGCTGTAGAAAACCGATGAAACGGTCCAATCCCATTGACAACGACTCTCACCTCCCGCAGTATCCGATCCAGCTCTTCCGGCTCGGAACCTAGAACTTCAATCCCTTTCACGAACGTTAGACTGACCTGATATCAACAATCATAAGACCAACTCACCAGGTTGAACTCGGTCCGGACTAATCTGCTTCAACTCCGCTGCGAATTCCTCCAAGCGAGAGGGGTTTCTGCCCACGATGCACCACCGCAGGTTCGTGGGGGAGTGTTTTGCGATGAACTGCGCGCATAATTTGCCCGTGAAACTGGTGGCGCCGAGGAGGGCGATGTCGTGCATTTTTCTGGACGGGGGTTGGGATTTGGGGGTTTGATGGCAGGGTTGTTTGTTAGGTTATCTTGTTAGGGGGGGTGTTTAAATAGAGGGACATGGAATGGGTTGTTAGGCTTCAATTCTACCGGAGTTCCGAGTAGAGGGTAGCCCGAAGGTCCGGGGCTATGGGGGGGGGGGGGGGGGGGTTGGACATGGCGTGTAGTATCCGCAGTTGATGAGCCTAGGAGGGGAGAGAAAGAGTGTGGATTTCTTGGTGCTGTAGCTGTATCGGGTTGTTAATCTTTCTGCCATGATCCAGGAGGGAGAAGAAGAGGCGAGAGAAAGCTGAGGCCACTCACAAGAAGGCAGAAAGAGAAAGACACCAGAGATGGAAGACACGCCTCCACCCAGATAGCTAGCATGCACATGACCCCCAAGCCCACACCCCCTACACGCTTTCACCTAAACCCACGGTTTACCTACATTCCAATATCCATCCATCTGTACCACACACCACAAATATCTCCATCCCAATATCCCCCCTATTCCTCCGGCCTCGCTCACCTCTCAGACATCCATTCTCACCCGACAAAGTAAAATCACCACCACGTCTCAACGCTCGAGTAATAGTAAGATAGATGAATAAACCAACACGAAAGCATCACGCGATCTCCCAGCCAAGAGACCATATCCTCCTCGGGGTTAACCATCTATCGTATTCATGTCTCAGACGGTGGATTAGTGGTATATCCTAGCGCAAAGTATGAAAAGCAGGGTGTTGGAAAGCACATTACGCATTTCCCATAAATTCCAATTACTAATTGTAGAATTTCTCAACTGCCCTCCAACCTTCCCTGCGGCATTATACATCCATCTGCATGGATGAATGGATGGATGGATGGATGGATGGGTGGGTGGGTGGTTACCTAGACAGGAGGAGAGTATAGCCTAGCCTAGCCTATGTATCCAACCCCAGCCTCTTCCCTCGCCTACTTCTACACACCTTACTTTTTATAGATACATGGGTACCTAAACATCTAAAATAAACACGATTGACTAGCTAGTCCGTACACCGGTGTCAGAACGGGATGGAGACCTCCAGATGAGCCAATTTCCCAAATAGGCAATGAGTTTGGCCAAACGGCCCCGTCTATCTTAGCTTGCGAATGCATTTCCTCCTTTGGTAAGCTTCAAGGTTCACGGTATAGTCTCCCTAATTGTGGATAGCTACTACTGGAGGGAATAGGGATGGGTGGGTGCGTGCACGGTCGTTGCATGTAAGCCGATCACCCAACGTGCAAGTCGGTGCCGGCAGGTACATGTCAGCTTACCTGCGATCAGCTTACAGCTTACAGCCAGCCAGCCAAGAACCCCCAACCACTTTCCCAACCACTTTCTGACCAGAAGATGGATAGTTGTAGTATTCATTCGTTTATTTCATTAATACCGTTATCTATTCTAGGATATTATCATATCGTGCTGTCTGTCGCGGACAGACATACCCGCCGGGTACCGAGGCCGGGGGTTTGTGGGAAAGGAAAAGCGGGACACAGCCTCGCGGCAGAAGGCAGTGCTAGGCCCCAAACCAGTACCCGTAGCGAATCGCAAGATACATAGCGGGTTCCTCGCGAACAGATGGCACAGCGTGGTTCGTTCCTTTGCGCCCCAGACTCGTGATGTGCACGCCCACCCGTTCTCGTCCGAGGTCCCCGATGCGCGGTCGTTCCATACCGATCGGTGCGTGGCTTTCGTCCGCCTGCAACGGTCCTTCTGCACCGTCGCGCGTCAGATCCATGCGCTGGAGGCCGGCGAAACGGAGGGATGGGTCGAAGTTGATGAGAATGAGGGCTTGGTTTCCTGTTCCTTCTAGGCCGGGGTGGTCCACGGAGTACACGAGGGAGCGTTCATCGGCGGCGGCCTGGACGGGTCCGCACCGCTTGGAGGGACAGAGGAGCTGGATCAGTTCCGGGGGAGCCGTGTCCGGCGGCCAGAGTCGGACGCCCCGAGAGGCGTAGCGCTCGTCGCTGTGCTCGATCGGTTGACCGTCGGCGTCGCTGAGTTCCGGACGAAACAGCTGGCCGGGCTCGCCTTCGTCGCCGTGCTCGTCGATGGGGCACTTGCGTTTCCGCGAGACGACGCGGAGACGCAGGCGGTCGTGGGTGAACAGGCTGCCGGGGGAGTCGGGCGAAGGGTCGTTGACGAGGTCGACGAAGGTGGAGGCGGAGTGGTTGTAGGTGCGGAACTTGGTTTTGGCGAGGATGTAGTCGCGGCGGTGGGCAGGCTCGGCGCCGTGGGCGTACTCCTGGTGGAAGAAGCGGCGCAGGCGCTTGCGAGGGGGCTCGTAGTTGGGCTTGTTGGTGGAATCGAGGGTTCGGGTCAGGGGCTCGTCGGGGAGCGAGATGGGGGTCGAGTTGGGCGGCGCTGGGCTCGATCCCGGCAGCCTCTGTCGGGCCACTTCGGCGGGCGACGGCAGAGGCTGCATGTAGTACGTGCGGGCGTGATCGCTGCCCGCGTTGCGCCATTCCCGCCGACATTCCTGGATCATCAGCCGGTGGGTGGCCTCGTCTTCGCGCAACGTCAGATCCGACCAGGTGTCGTTGATCGGGCCTTCGCGGTGCTGACGCCGCCAGGTGCGGTTGGGCACGAGCCGTCGCTTGTTCTCGTTGGCGATGGGGGACAGACAGAGCCAGACGTAGTACGAGGTCCAGTCGACTTCCTCCGCTTCGAAGTCCACCAGGGTTGACACGGCATAGAGGTGATCCTGATGGATCCCGAAACACACGGTCTGCCCAATCTCACTCCCGGCGAAGTTCTCCAGCACGATGGGCTTTTCGATGGTATGCTGTCCCTTCTTCAAGTCCACGCAGTTGATGGCCCACTGCTGGTAGCCGTGATCCCCCATGGCCGTGTGCGTGCCGTAGAACAGATATGAGCTGTTATGTCGAACGAATAGCCGTCGAGTGTGTCGGAGCCGGGTCAGGAGGCGTAATCGGCCGGTCTTGCGCGAGTCCAGCTTGCGACGCATGTCCACGGCCAGCAGCCACGCTTCCGGTCGATCTACCAGTTCCACCGTGAAGGCCAGGATCCAGTCGCTGTAGTGCATGAGGCATATTTGGATGGTGTCTTGGGCAGGATTGCACCCCGGGATTGCGCGGGAGAGGATGTTCTGAATGTTCAGGACCTGTTCCACCTGGCTGGCTCCGTGCACATCCAGGACGCGGATCTCTTCGTTGAAGATGTAGCAGAGGCTGCCGTTATTGTAGAGAAACGAGCTCCCGTACGCCAGGACGCAGGCGGAGTATGGCTGTGCCGTGGCAAAGGCCTCTTTCATATCGAACAAGCGGCCGAGTGCTTTGCGATACCCGGCCCTGGCCCGGCTCGCCTCTTGGCCCTCTTTGGTGTGCAGCAGGTCATTCTAACACGGTCAGTCCACGCTCGGCCGCGGGTAGTTCTTCAGGAGGGGGCAATTACTTCAATTGCCTTGCGTGCGATCGACTCATTCTGCATCAGGTGGTTCAGGGTCCGGTTGACCCGACTGAGATGGATCAGATCATGACAATCGAGCGTGGAGGCCACTTGATAGAATACATCGTAGGGGATGCTGTCCAGATTCCTGGCCATTCCAGAGACGACCATGGCGGATTGCAGGTCTGCGCACCATGTATGGATGAAGGGGGGGGGACGCGATCACGGCGACGCTGAGGTTATACCATCGGACGCTGCAGGGAAGGAGAGGTGGCGAGGGAAGGTGGGAGCGGGCGCGGCGCAAGTGTTATGAGCCTCCCATCCAAAACAAAGACAGCTGAGCCCAGCAGTGAATGGGGTATACCACTTCTTTCACTGGGCGCCGCAGTGGCGAGACAGGCAGGACGGAGGATGGGCACAGTTGCTGGGCCAGAACCGCTCCACATTGAGATACGATTGCAGGTGGACAACAGACAACCGACAATCGACAACAAACAACCAGTCCATGCGACCAGGAACACATGGACCTTCCCGGACCGGAGCTGTCGAGCAGCCACCATGATTTAAGTTGTACTCATGCTGATGGATGCTGCGGAAGAATGCGGCTCTGTTCACCCTTTCGCAAGCTTTTGAGCCCGCCGAACTTCTTTCTGGGGGGGCGGAGGAATGGAAAAGTGGACGGCCGGCAGAGAAGCAGCCTCATTGGCGGAGGAAGGGGGCCCCAGGAGATGACCTACGGATCATGGATGGATGGGCATGGGCCTAGTCTCTGTCTAGCGGGTGTGTCTAACCGTCTAACCTTCTGAGACGTGAGCCGTGAGATGTGAGCCGTAAGCCGCGTGCAGCAGATCCCCGGGCTGGGCTGGGCTGGCAGGGAGGGGCGGTCAAGCGACGCCCAAAAGGGGGGGAAGGAATGGGCAGGGAAGGGGGCAAGGGAAGGGGACGGTGCGTATAGGCGTATACTGTGTACTGTGTAGGTAGGATCTCCGTCAGTCAGGGTGGGAAAAATAATAATCGGTCCCCTCCCTGTCGGGGTCTCCAGGGGATTCCCCGGGCAAGGCTGTGCGCGAGTAAGCCGTGCGACTGCGACCTGGTCTCTCACACGGCTTGCTTAGGCAGAGGCATTGTTAGTTTGTTACTCATTATTATTCCCAGTCAGTCAGTCGTCTCTAGGCTCTAGTCCTCTGGGCCCGCACTAAGAATAGCACAGCACTATAGCACCACATTTCCTTGGGTTTGGGTCCGTCACGGTTCGCAATGCAACGGATCTCGTCGGGTCGCCGCACCGCATTTGGAGCCTCAACTCGCGACCGCCGAGGGGGCGAGTCGCCAGTCACCAGCCCTCATTCCTCCGCAGGGTGGAAATTAACTATCGACTGGGCGACTGACTTACCGCAAGGAGGCGACGGGATCTGACAACTAGTCCGTTGTGGGCATCCAGACGACTGACTGACGACTGACGACTGGCGACTGACGAACAGAGAGGGACGACCCAATCCCTCGGACCTCAGCGGGTTCCATAATTCCAATTCGCAGCCTCAAGGGCTCCCAGAGCCGCGTGCGGTGCCCTCCAATCGCCCAACTCGGCTAATGGTTTTCCACTCGGCGGTGGGTGGACTTTCAACACGAAACCTTGAGCTAATTTAGTCCGGCACAGGCAAGCTGAGCGCGATGCAGCGCGGCGAATGCCACGGAGTACTAGTACCTACTACCTACTACTCCGTACCTGGGCTCGTACCTGGGTCCTACGGAACACTAATCCTAACTTACTAATCCTAATACGCGGCCGGCGGCGGCAGGCGGCAGGCGGCGACGCTGCCGGTGGCGGTGGTGCCTGAGGCTGCCAGTCGTGAGGTTGACGAGCCGCGACTCTATCTGTCAAGTTGTCAACAATCTGACGATTGCGGAAAGTCTGATCACTCGACCCGCGGTGTGGCCTGGCCTGGTCTGGCACGACTCCGCTCTTAGACGCCTTCGACCTGACCGGTCATTATATCGCGCAAGCCCTGTCCGGTCGCCGGTAAGCTTGGTCGGCTGATACGTCAGGGTCTCCTGCATGCCCTACCATGCTGATCCTTCTTCACCCCCCTCAAGCTCCTGATCTTCCGATCCAGGTTAGCTATGATCAGAGCGCCCTCTGTCCGCCCATTCGTGGCCGTCACGCAAGAACAGATTCCAGCCTTCCAGGGAACAACCTGGTGATAAGCACGGTGACATCCCGCGGTGCGCCAACCCCGCTTGCACTGCCTCGAGCATGCGTAACAGGCTCGGCCAGCCTGAAACAGGTACCGAGCACCCCCCGGAGGCCGCACGGAGTCCCACGCACTGCTTGTTTGGAGGCAAGAGCACCGTCCGGATTGGTCGCGCTCTGGACCCTGGGGAGACTCGTCATCAAGGGATCGCAGGATCACTTGTTTGCCAACAACAGCCTTGCCGATTGCCATAAGCGTGAGGCCGTACGTGGTCTGTGGGATGCCTGCCTGCCAATAGGATAGATGCTGGTACAGATAAGCACTCGTAATGTTTGGATTGCGGGGGAATTGTGACCGATCCATCGGGGTTGTCATTGGGGGCGATCGCGTTGGGTTATTCCCACCAAGAGGAAGGCCGCGGCGCTCGAGGATCTAGAAACTTTCATCGAGGGCCGAACGTGTTCATCGTCATATCGGCCAGCCAAGGATGGCACAGAACCCCCGGGTCTCGCGGATCTCGCGTCCAGGAATGTCCGAGGGGGAGGGTAAGGTGGACATCCCTGCGGCGGACTGACTTGGATTGATGACTGTCTCGGTTGCTCTCGACGGCACGCGCCATCCTGCTTCTGGTCAAAATTCCAAGGTTCAGTTACGAGGGGCAAGGATAGCCGACCGTTGTGCGGAGCCAGCATAGTAGACTTGGAGATAAATAGCCCGCTTCCCGGCGGTGGTTTGCGGCGATGGGGACTTGCGGCTCCGTGGTCTGGCATGTCCTCTGCCTCGTGTGACAGCCGTTGCGATATCGCTTATACTTGCCAAGGGGCTTATCAGCCATCGAGCCCCTTTCACTAAAGGGACATGGGTCACTGCGACAGGTCATATCGGCCACCTGTCTCTGTTGCATGGCCATGCTGTCCGACCGAAGTTCCATGGATTTTTCTGAAGGATGGACACGTCCCAGACGAAAAGCAGGTGTATAAGAAGAGCCCTCGGGATTTTGGGTTGCGCAGCGCCAAGCTGGCTGTGGCCGTGGCAAGGGTGTGTCAACAGTGCCGACTGGGCTCAGTACTAACATGTACATCCCAGCATGCTGGGGGCATGCCAACTGGACAATGGATCGCTGGGGTCTGCGCAGTATGACAACATGTGCCAGATGACACGAGCCAAGCGTGGAAGTGGTGCAAACTGCAAACTGCAGCGAGGGCATACCACCAGTAACCACCCACTGGCGGATGGCTGAAGGATCGAGTGGACAGGCCACTACTGTAGTTGCCCGGCTGAGTCTGACAGGTGAGTAAGTAGTGAGTCGGCCAGTGCCCCGCGCCCCTCCGAGTCCGACTCCGACGAGTCCAGGACGGATCGCGATCCCAGGCGACCCCAGATCGCCACGCCCAGCGCTGTAGAATCATCATCATTGATCGCCCTACCCGCCCATTTGCCAGCCAAGGGAGCATCCGCCATCCCCCAAGGCGGAGCAGGCCTATCGGTGACGGCACCGCCCAGGCTGGTGCCTAAAGTCCTTGAAACGGGCTGCAGCGAACATTCCGGAAGCCTGCCCGGATTGGCCAAGCGAGAGAGCGCGGGCGAAGGGGTTCCGTGGATTCGCCCGCCGATTCGTAGCCTGTTGCTTACCCGGGCCCGACCGCGTAATGGCCGGTTGCTGGTGGTCGCATTTATCAGACTACCTGCAGTTGTGCAGGAGGGATCGGCATTGGGGTCAGTCGGGGAGAAGGGAGGGAGGGGGGAGTTCACCTGGGGGATGATCGTGTTTGGGGGTGAGGGGCACAACAGGAGCGATGGACGCAGTACTCCGTACTATTATGTAGTACTACTATCATCTTATCGAGGGAGGCCGGTCTCCGTCTCCAGCTGCCAGCTAGAAAGCAAGCAGCGCAGCGCAGAACGGGACAGAACGAGCGAAGATGCCGACCACCCGAGGGATGCGATGCCAGCGTGAACCAGCGAACCAGCGAACCGCGCCCCTCTGCGCTCTGCCCTACGCCTCGTGCCCGGCCCACCCTTTAGCCCCCCGGCCAATGGCCGCCGGCCCCGGGGGTGGGGATGGGCCATCAGCCAGCCCTGTGACGGGCCAGAGAATCCAATTCATCCTGTTTAAATAATCCCAGCCTGTCACCGTCTCTTCTTCTTCTTTTCTTTTTCCTCGTCGTCTCCCTCCAACCCGGTGCCGGCATCGCCATAGATCTCTCGATCCCTCGATCCCTCCAGCGGAACCGTTCCTGACCCACGCCCACAGCCCCGGCCTCCCCTGGGAACGCAGTACTCAAGGCCCTGGCCTGCCATCTCTGCACAAACCGAACACACAGACCACGTCCTCCTTATCGCTGCTGACTCGGAACCCCCTCCCTCTCCACCGGGTCTCACATCGCAGCCTGCTCCGTCCAGCTTCAGTCCGACCTCTTCCGTCCCAGTATAATTGATGTACTACCAACACTCCGGCCAGGGGTGGTCTGGTGACTACCCCCGTCAACAATCCTGGTCGCATTCCCCGTCCCCCCAGTACCCGTAGGGCACCCCGCACCGCGATCCTATCTCGGAGTGGCCAACTGACCCTGCCAGGTATTCGCCAAACGCGCAATATTATCCCCCGCAAGGCCCCCCGCCAACCTCGCATTACGGTCCTCCCCCGGGCCCTCCGCCCACCTCGCACCACTACGGCCCTCCTCCGGGCCCTCCGCCCTCCCACCACCATTATAGCCCTCCTCCGGGCCCCCCGCCATCCCACCGTTACTCGGGCGGTTACCCGTCCCCAGCGCCATCGGGCTATGGTCTAACCCATACCCCTACGCCTCCGCCTCAGTCCTCCTCGCCCCAGGCACGGTCCTACCACAGTAAGACGCCCTCTCTCACATTCTTCCAATTGCCGGTCCGAATTAACCCCAGATAGATCACTCGCCCTCGTGGGGCGCCAACACCCCTCCTCGGCCGCCCCAGGAGTCGCAACACTTTGGCAATGGAGCCCCGTCCAACTACCGCTTCCAGTATTCCAACTGTACCGGGCGGCGTAAGGCCCTCCTGATCGGAATCAACTACATCGGACAGCCGAACGCGCTGCGCGGATGCATCAACGACGTCACCAACATGTCGACCTTCCTCAACCAGAAATACGGATATCGCAGGGAGGACATGGTCATCTTGACCGACGACCAGAAGAACCCGATGAGTGTTCCGAACAAGGCCAATATCCTCAAGGCGATGCAATGGCTGGTCAATGGGGCGCAGCCCAACGACTCTCTTTTCATTCATTTCTCCGGGCACGGTGGTCGCACGCCCGATCTTGACGGCGACGAAGAAGATGGTAAGCCTGTCTCCGCGGGTCATCTGAAGAAACTCTACTGACCACACAGGCTACGACGACGTTATCTACCCCCTGGACTACCGCACTGCAGGACACATTGTCGACGACGACATGCACGCCATTATGTAAGGATACGCCTCCCCTCATTTCTCCCAAGGAATATTAACAGCTCAGGGTCCGTCCCCTCCAACCCGGTGTCCGTCTAACCGCCATCTTCGACTCTTGCCACTCTGGAACCGCCCTCGATCTCCCGTACGTGTACTCCACGCAAGGTATCCTGAAGGAACCGAACCTGGCCAAGGAAGCCGCCATGGATCTCTTCAGTGCGATCAACTCCTACGGGAAAGGCGACCTCAGCAGCGTCGCGCAGACGGCCATTGGCTTCTTCAAGAAGGCCGCCAACGGCGACACCGCCCGACAACGGACCGTCATGACCAAGACCTCTCCCGCCGATGTGGTCATGTTCTCCGGGTCCAAAGACACCCAGACATCGTAAGTCTCACTTATATTAACACCAGCATCATCATCATCATGACCCACTCACTCACTGTCCACCGACAGAGCGGATACATTCCAAGACGGGGAGGCGCGTGGAGCTCTCAGTTGGGCATTCATCAAGTCCCTCCAGCAACGATCGAACCAGAGCTACCTGCAACTGTTGAACTCGATCCGCAATGAGCTGGAGGGGAAGTACACGCAGAAGCCGCAGCTCAGCAGCAGTCATCCTTTAGGTGGGTTCAACCGTACCCATATTACCCGTTTGGGGGATATTATGACTAACGGATTGCCGTATAGATACCAATTTGCTTTTTGTGATGTGAGATGATCACGCGATATGATGCAAAGCGAGTTCCTGTTTAGTAGTAGTTGATACATTTACGTATCTGCATGTTTATAAGGTTTTGAACTATGGATTGGAATCTTTCACGCCGTATGAGCGCGCTGTGTATAACTGGGGTAATACAATTTTGGTGATCTTCCTACTTACACAGTAGGTATCACGACTTGTATCTTGCACATAGGTACCTTACCTACTTGATTCCATATCTCGCACGTACTTGAATCCATGGCTACCTACTTAGGTGTCTGGGGCCTACTGTACTGCAGGTACCTACCTTAGGTAGTATGTGGACCCAAAAGATGTCGTGATCAGCCCAATACGCTCGCCATCAGACACATCCAGCCGCGCCCCCGCAAGCCATAGGCACGCACCGTACTCGGAGCCATCTCACAATAACCAAACGAACATGCCGTTCTAAAAATATCAATCTCTTGTACCTAGGTAGGTACACAGTACCAACAAAATTACCTTCATCCATCCCTCCATTCCCATCCCAACAAAACCATCCATCTTCTACCTAAATAAACACATAATTACAACCTCGGAGAATTCAATTACCCCATGGTACTTACCTTATTGTACCTACTGTACTTACCCAGGTGTTAAGGTAAGGTACTTACTGCGTAAGAAGATCCCTACCTGCAGAACCCGAATTGCGGGGGTCTGTCGTCCGTGCCTACCTGTCTGCCCGCCTGTCTGTCTGTCGGTCTGCCGCAAGGGACACCGCGGTATCCTACTTACTACGTACTACGGTACCTACGGCACGGCCGATTTTCCCCACTTTACTTATTTCTCCACCATGCAGTCGTTTCATGTAAGTAGGTCGACACATCATCTCGATGAGGCGTTTGCGGAATACCGAGGTACATCATTTCATCGGTGTGGGGTATTTACACAGTACCTTACCTAAGGTAGGTGTTGGATGTGATCGTTGCTGTTCTAGGTATATACCTAAGTCAAAGTAAGGAGGGGGCTTTGCTTACAGTACAGCTCTACTTGACACGTCTGGATGGCTTGGGGTTGGGGTTGAGTATGAGGTCATCATAGTAAGTGGGTGAGCTATATCCGGTTTCTAGACTGTTGGGGGTTGATGGCAGTGCGGCGGCGAGGAGGGTGGGTCTTATTGTGATACTAGTCGTAGATCTTGGGTGATCGGACAAGTCTGGACTATCTACTGTGGTAGGTACCTTATGGTGGGATCGGGATTTCGTAGATGTATTGGGGTCCTTTAGATCTACCCGCCTCACTACTGTGTTTGTATCAACCTTTTTTGTACTATAGTAGGAGATATATTTGAAAGTGGAGTAGGTGGATAAGGTAAGGTTAGGTAAAGCTATTGAGATTATTCAAGGTTGGAGGGTTTGGTAAAAGCATTTAGAGTACGCAGATTGTTAGGGAGGGGGGGGGTATCTTCTGTCCTCGATGTATCTCGCAACGGTAGATGTTTGTATCCGATCTGCGAAGATGGTCGTCCCGGGGGATATCTTACGAAGCTTTGCGTTTGCCATGGAAGAGATGGGTCAGGGCTACGCTAGGTAGGTGTTGATATGATCGAGCATACGGTAACGTGCAATATGATACATTTGTCTCTACGAATTTATTAAATATGTTTCTGAACCTGTTACATTATTACTGACATACACTAGCATTCTGGAGGAAATCCAATCAACGAAAAAAAAAAATATTAAGTGGCTCCGTAGAGCCGATATTCCAATGCATCCACAAATATCAGGTAAAACTAAACCCCCCGCCCGAGGAACCTTCAATTTAATAATCATTTCATTCACCCATCTTCTCTTGCTGACTGTGAACAAGCCCGGATGTCGCGAGCCATGTGCCTTTTTTGAAGAAACCTTCCGTGACCGCTGAGGCTCGTCCAGTATCTGTATTTTATAGGATAGTAATCAGGCAGAAGAATAAATCTGTAAAGTACAAAGAGCACGTAAGTAATCATGTAAGTAAGTAGGAAGGACTCACGGGCATATCATTTGGTTCTGACATAGTCAACAATGGAGAGACGGGACAAGGCCTGACTCTTTTATCTTTCTACATGTTTCAGGACCATTAGCCAGACTATCCACAGATAAGGGTAGACAGGTGAAATGAGGCGTACCTTTCTTGGCCCATTCGGATAGAAGCATTCACGAATCGCATCGCTTTCGTAGATTTCAGCAAGCCAGAACAGATCATCTCTCGGCTGCGGACCTGGTACCGCATACATCCCAAGCCATCCAGAATATGAACCCATGCGGCGATGCACCCGATTTATCCTCATAATGCTTCTTATACCCGAACAGCTTTGATGTGGTTTCTGATTCCGCGTCTGTGAGGGCCTCATACACAATTAATTCGCGAGGCTTGAAGTCTACGACCTGGAGTGGAGGCCTCTATCTCTTGGGGTGTCATTTTTCTCGTTCGGGGTTTGCAGATAGATTCGCATAGTCGCCCTCTTGGAAGGCTCGGCGGGGTCGTAGCAGAGAAACACTTGGCACATGTGAAGCGGGATCGAGTGGCACCCGGTATGTCAGTTTGGTTCTCAAGCTCGTTCAGCTGTTCGAGGATTTTCCATTGTGAGGGTTGGTGAAAGTTGAGGGTTACGATTATCCCGGGGGGGGCTTCTTTTTTTGAAACCAGGCTCGAGGTGGGGATGGGGATGGCGTGGACATGATGGGGGGACAGGTGAGTGTAGTGAGTCTGGTGGGCTGGAGGATGTGAGGGAGGGGAACGATCAGGTTCATCTATGAAGTGTTGCCCAACGTTATTTTTATTTGTTATTGGAACGGAATATTTATCTGGATGGTATGCTACCATCATCCCTTGGGGTGAGTGTCCAATCAAACGATCTGGGACTACTTTTAATGGCCTGGGTTGATTGATTGAATGGCCAATCATCTAAGAGGGTATTCTTTAAGAAGGGATATAGTCCCGATGGAACTCAGTCTGAGCCATTCTAGAATAGAAATAATCTCATAACATAGTAGCATCTTTCCCTTCAGATGCCTTTAGAGAGCAATAGTTAGGAATATATAGAGCCAGCAAGAAAGCTTTCCCCCTCAATTTCCGCAATGTGAGATACGGCAGATGACTGTCAGAACTTCAGTGTCGTTGCGCGGGCCATACGTGGCTTTGCGACGTTTGGGAACATAGTCCAAACCATGGCTTTCTGAAAATCACGGCGTTTAGTCTGTTGAATCGCGGTCCCAATACTGTGAGGTAGATATGTCCACCGGAAGCTCCATGCCAAAGCTACTAGTCTGTCATGCTGATATGCTTAAAGTCTGTTGGGTTCTTAAAAACTGGTGAGGAAAAGGGTGGAGTTGAATCTTCTTTCACCTGCCAGAGCAAAGATGTTCTTCGCCTGTAAGCAGTGATTGTCTATTGACCGAGGGCTTCTAGGATTTACTCACTATCTAAAAGTTTCGCGCCAAGAAGACGATGCCGTTCAACTCTCCAGAAAATAGGTCGACATGATCTATGCCTCAGGTCAGTTTCTACCGCTGTAAGCTAGTCGTCATAATGAGCAAGGAATCACCGTATTTGCCTCAACTTTCGTCAATCAAGGAAGGACCCCCGCTCGTAGTAACTGCAACAACTTTCAAGCTTCTATCTGCTGCAAGGTTTCCCGAGCACATCCACTCTGGCAAGACTACCAAGCCAGCGTGTACTGGAACAGATCTTACAACTAAAGCGAAACCTCTACCCTCTTCACGAGCAAGTCGAGAACGGTACCATCTAGAGCTCTTTCGCGATCGAACCAAATCAAGACGTCATCTTCTGCCATTGGCAGTTCCTCGCCGGTCATGTCCCCCTCCGACGATATCCAGACATACTACTATGTACTCAAGACAAGTGTTAAAATTGAGGTCAAACGACTGTCCGGACATGTCTGTTGGGTGTGTAAAAGTTATGATCCTTGGATCGCGGATGTAGTCCCGCTGGAGGATACCCAGGTAGGCATTCATATTCGCCCATCTCTTTTACAGCATGATTAACACACCAGCTGGATAGGCACCTCTATGGTTCCAAGAAGGCGTTTTCAACTTCTCGTTGAAGTCCGCGGCGAACGGTATTCCTTTATGTCCAAACTGCTACAGGCAGTTTGGCCTAGCTGAGGATCCGGGACTTGTAATCATCCCGACAGATTTGCAATACTTTATTGATTTTGAGGTTGAGAACTCGAAGAAGAGATTGTTGGCAGCGAACGAAGGCAAATTCCTTCCCCGACGAGTCCCAACAGCCGCTATGTACCGAGATCATTTGGTGAAGAGAGGAATCATCTCGGATGAAGCGACTAGTGGTACATACCAATCCATCTTCTTGAAAAAGCACTGGTTCATTGATGCATTCATCCCTGAAAAACACGGCTTCACGAACCCAAAACACTGGCATGGAGCTCCACTGGCTACTCTACGACGAGGTATATTGACATTGGGGAGTGGAAGAATATATTCCATCGACCCCACGATCGTCAAGAATCTAACAACTCTGCGCGACCTTTATTTCGAGCCAACTACAGCCAAAGAGTCTCTCTCCAATTTGAAACGGAAAAAAGAACAAGCGGATGATGGGGAGGATGAGTCAAACGAACGAGGCAACTCCAAGGGCTCGACAAAAATACAAAGGCTAGGGGATACAGGCTGTAGCCTGCGAGCATATATTCCTCTTCTCTCCTCACCAGAAGAAGAGGAGTGGACTCCCGGCCCGGATTTCACCACTGAAGAGATTGTTCGTTGGTACTCTAGTGTCTTCGTTCATGATGAGAAGGAAGTTGTTTAATGAGCCACTAGTCCAATAAATTGAGACAAACACCATCAGCTAGGGTTCCAGTTGACCTGCAGACCTATTTGCATGTTAAGCTAGTTTGCTTTGATAGGTTTGAACAAATTATACTCCGTAGCTTGACTTCAATGTCGCAAACCGTCATCGTGCTCGTTCTCCCTATGCAACCTCCAGATAACCTCTCACAGGGGATATATGGAAGATGTTAACATTCGCTATTTGCCAGGCCTTCATAGCTTTGGATTCGGTGATACTGTGAGAATAATTCTTTGCGAAGATTTAAATTTCTCCAAAGGTACTCACGATAGATCAGCAACAAATCTCCGGTCTTAGAACCATGGCAATGTCGTACAGAGCAACGAAGCTTATTGCAAATCAAACTATCTTATTCTTGATCAGTACCCCTGATACTAAAAAAAATAAATCATCTAAAGCTTTCTTCTCTGCATCAGAAATACACTCTCACCCTCCACAAGCAGAAGAACCCACAGAAGTCTTATATTCACCATCCCCATCTGTAACTTCCGCACCAGGACCAATATCCCAGAATCTAGACTGACATTACATCACCTCATCTCTCATTTCCGAGCATACCGACTCTGACGACATCCATCAAAGAGGGCCATATCCACTATATAGAAGACAAACAAAACCACCCATTCCCAACCCTAATCCATACAATAACAATACCCCATAACATACCTTAGGTACACACACGGAGTTCGTCATACACAAGACACAGTTCTCCCGACCATAGATTCTTTTTTTTTTTTCAAAATCATATAACCAAATAATACATGGCCACCACTACTACTCCAAACCTATCCACATCCCTAAGGTAAGTTCCACATCTAGATCCGCACGATCTCGCACCCGGAGTACTCCGATCCTAGGTACTTTCTACCTAGGTACGTAGGTGTCTAGTACGTATTTTCATGAAAAAAAAAAAAAAAAAAAAAAAAAAAAAAAAAAAAA
>KZ826119.1:17868-30018 GCA_003184645.1 Aspergillus ellipticus CBS 707.79
AAAAAAAAAAAAAAAAAAAAAAAAAAAAAAAACATGAAAGCCCACGGCACAGCAGAAGAAAAAGCTTCATGCGGAAAAGTCTCCCGTAAGCAAGTTCACCCCACCCCTCTCTACGAATCCACTGGTACAACGGCGGGACACAAAAATCTGCATCCTCCATTCCACATCACCATCCACTACCCTAAGCATGGTACCCTAACCAATGCCGAAATTACCCATCGACATTCGACAGAGGATAGGTAGGTAGGTAGGTATGGTATGCCCGCAACCCGCATCCCTACCTGTCCTCCTTCCAATGACATCCAATCCGCAGCTCACGTTCTACATTATCCTAACTAGCGCAGTGGAGGCCGCTGCAGGTGCAGGTGCAGCTACCTAGATAGGTAAGTAGCTAGTCAGTACAGTAGTACTCCGTAGCTAGTAGCTATTATGGAGATGAACAGAACAGCAAAAAGCAAAAAAAGAAAAAGAAAAAAAAAACTCGGACCCGGGAGATTGGGAATTGGGAGGCGAGTCAGCCCCGGCCCAGCCGGTCAGCCGCGCGGGAGAGTGGCACATGATATTGACATACGCTTATTGTTGCTTGTGGGTTCGTTGGGAGGGGGGAAGGCGCAGGGTAGAGGACAGATGGGGTGACTACTGGGTAGTGAGGCTGTGAGCAGGGATTGTGAGGAGCTGGATCCCTACTGGTACGTGGTATAGTAGCTAGCATTAGCTACAGGGTTATTTGCTGCTACTGTGAGTACTGCGTAGCTAGAGTGGGCAGACACAAAAGAGACCTGCATGGAATCCTTCCAGAAGGTGCGTATTTAGTATTTAGTACATGGTACGACTCCGTAGTAGTAGTGTAGTGTTTACTACTGTGGATTCGTAGCTAGTGCCCACTGCCCAGCTACCTACCTATGTAAGCAACTCCCAAGCTGCCGAGGTAGCAGGCAGGGAGGGTAGTACCACGGTTCCGATGGGAAGCTACTTCGGCATAATGTAAAGGGCTCGGGGCTGCCTCACCCTCGACCGAGTAGGAAAGAGCTCATTTACTTAACCCCCCCTCCCCTAAAGCTCAGCTCAGCTCAATTATCAAACCATCCCACCCCAAAAACGAGAGCTCCTGGCTACCCGCGCGTGCACAGCGTATCACCTAAGCACGCCATTATTATCCATAACATAATATTAATCCCTCCTCCGCACCTGTATCGCGGAACCCCTGTTTCACCATCGCTTGGCGAAATGCCGCTCGCTGACGCGGTGTAATTCCGGTAGATCCTGACTCGGATGCGGCTGGAGTGGAATTGTGGAATTGGGCTTGGTTTACGGGAATGAAGTAGCGTGAGATTGTTGTTTATTAAGGGGTTCAGGGATGGGTACGCCGGACTACGACTAGCGCTGGGCATTTAGCGATTTTTTGCAGTCTTTTCATCTGGATCTTAGATCGCGTTGGAGTGGGTGCGGGCTGTGGATACAGTGGCTGGGTCGGGTGGGGTTCTGAGTAAGGCTGGTGCTGATCTGCACTGCTGTATAACGCTGTACGACTGTGTACTCCGCCTGTCCGAGATCGAGCCGGGTGAGATGGCTGGGCTGTGAGTATCTGCTGATTGCGCTAACGGTGGCCTGGATTCAGAATGGTACATGTCGCGCCAGGAATAGACATCGGTTGCGGTGAGGCCAGACGACATGCCTGGGTATTCAGTCCTGTACGCTCGCGGGTCTTATAGTGGAGTCAATGCAACCCCCCAAGTCCCAGTCAAGCTTTGATACATATTGGAAAGCTTCCTGTATGCACTTCGCACGTCGCACTTCGCAGAGACTTCCTGTTGGTCTGGAGACGAGCATCTTTGGTCTAATCGCGCTGCTGGTTCTCTGAGATCAGCTGTGTTGGACGAACCCCGTACCCGAGCTGAGACATGGCAAAACCAATTTCTGCCGTGGACCGTAGTTCGTTCTCAAACACACCAAATCATGGTCCTCAGCCAGCTGCGACATTCAACACAGCCCTGAATGTTGCAGTCAATTGCTGTGTCTCCGGTCTCGCTCCATGCCACTCAGAATAGAAAATTCAACGAGCAATCTATAGGTTGGGCACCGGCACTCAGCACTCTGGCTCAATTTCATGTCTGTAGGCGAGGCCCATCCGACCATTGGCTTGTCACCGACCTGATAATCGGACCTATATCGCGCTGTAACGAGGAACTGCACAGGAAGGACTGAGTTCAATAGTTGAGCCCACGTCCTCGATGTATCTGAGTGGCCCCGGGTCGATGACCAAGGAAACACTACCCGGTGCTGTCAATAATCAATATCAATCGGATCCGTCCGATCCGCTCAGCAATATGATGGCTAGATCCGAAGATCGAAAGCGGCGCAACCCACAGCCCATCTCCCGAGCGCATGTCATGGCGAAAGGAAAAACCGGTGGCAGACGAATGGACCTCCAAGCGACCTTGCCACCTGCTATACCTGGTACAATGTGACATGCGATGCGAAACAAGCAACGCGTCATTTGCTCCTGCGCTTAATCCGGCCCCGTCGGAAGTCGGAGGATGCGCAAGTGGGCGTTGACTAGTGTGGGGATCCGAAGCGGTGGCCGTCCTTACAGCACATCGCATAGCCGTAGGAAGTTAGGAAGAGACTAACCGCCTTACCTTATCCTTCTGCCTGGCGCCCATTGCCACTGCCAGCAAACCGCCGTGTCAGAAATAATATTTCCCGGCAGCTCAGCACTGCGGCTCGGTCGGGCTGCCGAGCCCACTCGCTGAAAACTCTGACGAGTGGTACCTCGCGAATGACGAAGCTTGGTATGGGTGCAGGTGAGACATCCAGCCGGGGCCATGCTGGACGGCGATTGCGCGGACTCACAGGCCCGGAGGTGAGTGATGGGACATGATGGAACATGAGGCTGTGTGTGGGAGGCAGCGCACCTCTTCTTCGCCTTTGTCCGAACAACAGGCGATCGAAGCTTCTCGGATCGGAGGTGGTTTCCGCGTTCAGTAACGAACAGCACCACACCCAGCACCAGCACTGCCAGGCCGACACCGCAGGCCCTCCCCTCCGACCACCGCCTGTCGCCTGTACCATGGCCAAGTCGGCGGAAGCCAAAACACACCCCCGTATACCCAGCACCACGCATCCCATGGAGCCGCAGAGGCCAGAGATCATGTCAACAATCAATAAGGTGCCGTGATCGGCGAACCACGGCTGATCGGGTCCATTAAAGTTGAGCAGCAAAACAGCCAGCTGTCGGCGGTCCAGCCTTGGCCCGCTGTCATTGGCGACTGCGCGAGACCGGCTCCATCCATGGATGCCAGCAGCCGCGCCTCTGGGTCGGTCCTGGCAGTCGCAAGTCGCCCATCATCCATGGCGCCGCGGGACAGCCTCCGTCAGCAGCCAACGAAACGTTGCGCAATTGCCCTGCTATAGTGCTAAGTGCTAAGTGCTAGGTCAGTCCCGGGGCGCGAGGCACCGTTTTTCGGGGGCGGCCCTGGGGCGAATTCTATGGGTTTTGAATGAACACCGGGGACGAACCCTCCACGCTCATCTCCCAGAGCTACTGTTCTGGGGATAGTCAGCACTAGACGAGTAAGTTGCAGGCCGAAAGCAGCGCCGTGTAGTCGGATTAGTGCTTCCGTCGCATGGGGGGAGCTCGCTAGAAAAGCTCTGATTCTCCGCCTTCCTGGCCGGGCCCAAAGCGGTTACGAGCAGCTCCGGCGCCAGCTCCACCTCGCAGGCCAATCCCTGTGCAATGCTGCGCACATGCCCGTGTCGGCTCCACCGCTGTCGACGTGAGGACCCGATGAGATCATTGCCCATCACCGATGCAGCCCTAGCGCGTGCTGCTGATTGGCCGCGCGCGGGCGGTGTTTCACCTTGCAGGCAACGGGCAATGTGGCTGGCTCTGCAGACGACGCTAGCTCGTTAGTCGCCCTCGATGTGCAGCGCGGGTTTTACTCAGATGGTGAGGAGTTGAGGTGCGCAGGAAGAATAATTGGAGTCGGTGGTCACAATAATCAATAATAATAATAGTCATGTTTTTACGGGGCCCTCACGGTGCGAGGGTTCCCAGGGAGTTGCCTCCTCCGCTTTCTGTGGCATGCCCATTGCCCCGTCTCTCGTATACTATGTATGCGCAATACCTTACCACCGCCATACCGATCCCGGAGGTGGTCAGTGGTCACTGACAGACAGTCTCAAGTCTGCGAAGATATTCCACCATCCCATCCCATCCCATCCCGTCCGCGGTGATCCTCATGACTGATGCCTACAGACCCCCCCCTCCTTAGTCCTGGGCCTCCCTACCCTTAGCAAGTTAGCCCTCTCCCAGGCACGGCTACACGGCAGATCCGGTCACCTCTCATTTGCTAACCCGCAATTTCCGGTGGGATGATGCCCGTGGAGCATGGGTCTCTGGGCCACCGTCCACGATCGATGCATCAGCCGAGTACGTATGTAGTATGTAGTAGTATGTATTATTGCTCCAGACCCATACGCAGCGCCCCCCGTACACCGTACCGACTACAGACAGCGATGCCTCAATGCATGTTTCGCCTTGAGATCTATCCATAGAAACATGATTGCCGACGACCAGCCTGTCAACAGCCAGTCAACGATGCTTCGGATCTTGTTGGCGGACGCCTCAATTGCCGCGTCATCGAACAGGTGACGGGCGGTTGGTTCACTCCAATCGGCAGGGTTCCTAGGGACGGTACCCGGCGGTTAGCAGGGCAGGAATGGCCGGGGGGGGGGGGAGGATCTGATACGGATGGAAGACTGGCGAAGCTCGCTATCAAAATTCAGAATGGGACCCGTACCAGGCAGGATTGAGATATCGTTGGAGGTGGCCTCTGACTCGCAGCGTCGTACAACAACGGGCGAGATCCACGGCCCTGATGGCGGACGGAAAAGTCTGGCGTGGACGGGCGGACGGTCCATCCATCTATTCATGACCGTCGGCGTCAACATCCAGGGCAACGAACAGCGCCAGTCTTGCAACTTTCACCTTTCAACTTTCATCTTTCACCATACGATCGGTACGGGGGACACGGGAATAATACAGCTGCAGGCCAGCTCCAGCCAGACTAGTCACGGCACCACGGCATAGTACCTATTTTGTATGCACAGTGTATGCACATTGTATGTATGTATGCCGTATTGGGCGAGTGAATACTCCGGAGGCGTCCCCACTTTTTGCTCCCCTAGTGCTTGGGTGCTATAATTATAGGCCTGTATTGAGTATTTTTTAACCCCCATCCCATCCCTACACCGAGATCAGACGAACCGAACCGTCTGACTCGTTTGGAGTTGGACTAATCCTCTCGTTTTTCCCCCTGCGACTATCTTCAATCTTCTCCATTGTCTTCAGCCTTCTCGGCATATCCTTGAGCCCTTTGCATCGCCAGTGCTACCCTCTCTGTCCGGAGTATCTCTCTCGTTTCCACCTAGACCTATCCTATTCTCTCTCTCTCCCCCCCCGCGGCAATTCAGACAGACCATCGCCATGTTGACCTCCTCGTCAACCGACTCCTCTGGCTCGTCCTTCTCCGGCAGCCCCGTCTCCCAGCACCCTCCTCACCACAATGTGTGGTTCCCTCCTGCTCCCCGTCGCCGGGCAGCAGCCCACTACAAGGTCCCCCGCTACTATTCCACGCCCGTGAAGCAAGACAGCCCGGAATCGACCCCTCTGCGGATGTACGGCCTCGAGGAGCGCGAGCCCTCAATTGCCGAGAGACCCAAGCTGCTCCGCCGCTTCTCCCACGCCCTCGACGACATCAAGGAGGATTTCGCCCTACAACCCAGCAGCGAGAAGATCCGGAGCAAGCGCCGTCAGTCCATCTTCGGGATAGACGAGGTTCCGGGATCGACCGCCTCACTGTACTCGCCGGGGATGGACATCCCCGTGGCCGCGGAACCGCAGCCTCCGAGGGTGCGGCCGCTCTCGATATTCTCCAGCGAAGCTTGGGCGCCGCCCACGAGAAAGCTCAGCCGCCGCATGTCCATCTTCAGGCGGCCGAAGAAATTCAGTCCGGGCCAGCCCGGCAGCATCTCCCAGCCCAATTTGATCGGGGCCTCCACCCAAATCTAATGCCATCATCGTCCTCATCTATCCTCGATATTGCATCATCGAATCGCCATCTACCCTAATTGATCGACCCCGAGACGGTACTCCTCCCCTAAAACAGATAGAGGCCAACCCACCAAGCAACCAACCAGCCGTCTCTTTGTTTGTCTGATTCAATTCGCGCGCCCGCCCATTATTCTTCCATGCAGAATCCTCATTCATCTATCCACCCATCCATCCACCTCACACCAACCGACCAATCCCCAACCCAAGCAATAACTGCATTTTAATCGGAGTTCAGCGAGGCGAGGCGAGTTCGAGCATTATTCGATCCTCCATCCATCCCTCCATCCACCCATCCATTCTCCTTCATAATACCAGTCAACAACAACAAAAAGTCCTTCCTTTCACTAGTGTTCCATATTTCATCCTCTCCTTACTCGGGTCTCATTCCCGGCATCAATACATTTACAGGTGTCCGCATTAGCTCGGTGTTTGGTGTTGTGTTACCTTTGATTGTTTTCATCTCGAATCTTGCAATCGGTGTGGCTTTGTGTTTTTTCTTCTCATTTTTGATCCTCTGAACAGATTTCTCGTCAAGCATGTAACAACCATATACAAGCCTTTTATCCTAGGTTTCTGGGTTTCTAGGAGGGTATATAGGTAAGATCATGTACATACCTACATCACCTACCTACCTACTGTTCCACCACATTGCATGCGTTATTTTTTCACCATTTTACTTGTCGGTTGTTCTTGCATCGCATTCCGCCAGCTCATAGACTTGTCCGTGTTCACCTCACCAACCTGTGCCATTTATCTATCTATACTACATCATACCATGCACCACCCCCACCACCACCACCACCACCACCACCACCACCACCACCATCATCATCATCACTGATTATTCAATGAAGAAAAAAGAATTGGGTTTGGATCTGCAATCTACATACATAAATACATATATACATACATACATGCAACCTCCACCTCGATAATCTACCCCCAATCACAGCCCCCGAATCGTCAGGCACAACACTTGAAGTAAACTAAACTAGCCAGTGTACCTGCATCAACCCTCGTCATCACCACCTCAACTTAAAGTACCTACCTACCTAAATCCCCAGATCTCCAGGGTTGAAAAAAAAAATTGAAGTTACCCCTCCCGACAACGCAAGGACGTCACTTATCATTATCATTATCGCATCAACCCCTCCATCACCCACCACTTATCGCTCCGTCGCTGCCACTTATCTCTCTTTATCAGTATCTACACCGATATGCCTATCCATTCCTGGGCTAGTTTGACGCCTTGGCAACGCCCCCTACTTAACGCCAGTCAGCCCAGCCAGCCTTACAGTCCAGACGAACAGGTGTTGTCGGTTGTGTTAGGGTGTTCGCTTCGGTTCGTGTGGTTCCCGCGCCCGCGACCGGGAAGTTCTCTGGTGGTTTGGTGTTTGTTGGGCTAGGCAGGCCGCCGGAATGGGAATGTGACAGTACACACTACTACACTTGCGCCCACCACACTACACTCACTACCTGGTACTACCTTAACTACCTAAGGTAGGTTAGGTAGGCACTAATACTAACAGGCCACCTAGTTACCCTTGTCTTGCACTTACCTAAGTGCTATACCTAGTTAACTAACTACCTGTACCTTGAGTTATCCACCTGGCTAAAGTACCTACCTACCTACCTACATCTAGTCTAACGGTTTCTACTTCGTGTTGTGCCTCCACTTACGGAGCCCCTACTATGGAATAGGAGTCTGTTCGCTGCTGGCAGGGTTCCTGCTAGAACGATTTAGGCCACATTAAATAAAAAAGGGGTCGGTCGGTCGGTCGGTCGGTTGGTCGGTCGGGGCGCTCGGAAAGAGAGGGGGGGAAAGAAGGGGGGGTGGAAGGGGGAAAGGGTCAGGGTAAGGGAATGGGAAAACAGGGGAAGAAGATGGATTGGGTTAATTTCCGCGAACGTGAATCCTTGACCCCTCTGTTTAGTACTCCGTATATGGTCCAAGTGTTGTTGTACTACCTACTAGTATAGTAAGGTCAGGTAGGTGTTGTGAGAAATTACATGACATAACATGAAACGATAAAAACTGCAAAAAAGAAAGAAAAAGAAAAGTCCCAAATGGTATATAGTAAAACGAACGTCCCATGCTCGCTTTGCCCTGCCCGTTGTCACTCTCGTACTCCGTCTCTCTTTTCTGCGCCGATCTGACCTAGTCGATTCCGACCTGACCAACTAACCGCCCACTAACCATTAACCACTGACCAACCCATATCATTGCATCATGCCAGAATAGACAAGCTTCTTCCAGGTAGATACCGTACCGTACCTACCCGCGCTGGATAATCTCCGATCCAGCCGGACGGCGATGGGGATGGCGATGATGTTGGTGGTGGTGGTGGTGGTGGTGACGGTGATGATAAGGTAGAGGAAACGATAGGTAGATAAATAAAGAACAAAAACTCGCAGTCGCCAATGAAAGGATGAAAGAATGTCGGTGCCTGAGAGAATGTTGGACCGACCAATGATAAGCAAATGTAGGTAGCACGCCCTCCCACCACTCCAATCCAGAAACGGAAATCTGTATAGTAGTTCCAATATAGTATGGAGTTTGGGGCGAATTCCTCTCCTCTCCTCCTCTTCCTCCCTCTTCCGGAGAACGAATATTCTAGTGGAATGAAATGACGATGACGATGTTGAAGTTGATGATAAGATAACCCTGACCGACCGACCGACCGACCGGCCAACCACCGTTCTACCGCATCATTCATCTATCATGTCGGCTTTTTGTTTATCAACCCACTTTTCCCCCACTCCCCAGTCCAGCGATGTAACGTATCCTCCCCTTGCCCCCATCCCCCCCGCAAGGGATTCTCCGCATGGTATTCATAGCGAGACACCCTCCAAGTCCCGCACCATCACGGACATCTGGGCCCGTTTGGCCGCCTCCGCAACGAGACTGAAGTCTCGTAGGAAGGGCGCTGTCGCGGTGGGACCCCCCGATCCGGTGATCTGGTGGGGATAGGCTTCGGCGGGGGGTGCGGCGGTGGCAGCAGCAGAGGATTGGGAGAGTTCGGAGGGATGTTGAGCTTGGAAACGCTGTTGCAGCTCGAGTGTTGTCGATGCGGTGGGTTGAGTCTGAGATGCGAGCTGCTGCATTTGGGAGGTCTGGTTGTTCACGGCTGCGGCAGCCGCGGCCGCGGCGGCGAGGCCCAGAGGATTTTGAGGCTGCACGGGGTATCCGGCGGAGACTTGTGCGGTGGTTTGAGGTTGGCTGAAGGGGGAGAGGGAGCGGGATGGGTCGTCCATGATGATGATGATGATGATGATGGTATTCTATGGGTCTGTCTATCTGTATGCAGGTGGTGATGGGTGGAGGGGTCGAGGGGGTCGGTGGTGACGATATGGATGCGGAACGCTGGGAAATCTATTGAGAGCGGCGGGTAGCGAGGAGAGGAAGCAAAGAAGACTAAGGTCGGTCGGTTGGTGATAGAGGAAATCGGTCCAGGTGCGGTGCAGTAGTCGGTTGTGTGGACTGATCAGGTGGAGTCGCTTTAGCCTCCTCTCTGGCGCTGGGGGGATGATGGCGTGACGAGGGCGAAGGGAGAGATGAGGGGAGAGGCAGGCAGAGAGGAAGCGACAGAAAAGCACCAGAGAAATCTACCAACACGTGGGGCTCGTCCGCAGACACCGCGGTATGACGTCCGGCACGGCGAAAGGCTGATAAGTGGGATTTCCACGAGCGGGCGACGCTGGGCCGGACCAGGCTGAGATAAAAGATAGGCTGAGTCTGGATGGGCACAGTCACGATGCGGTGGGCTGGTTTGGTACTTTGGGTACTTTCGGACGCAAGGCCCGGCAGGAGATGGACAGAAGGACAATCATCGGGCTAGTTTGCCGTCAGTACTTACTTCACAGGCTCACAGCAGTAGTGCCTTGACGATGATCGACATCCCCCCAGCGACGCTTCTCCAGCAAGCAATCAATCCATCCACTCAATCGGCCAACTGTGATTTTTTCTCGCCGGGCAAAATCCTCTTACCGACAATTACCCGACCTGTACGAACCCGTATCTCCGCCCGACCCCACGCGGGGTTCGCCGCCGGACGCAGGTACGTGACCGTATTATGTATTACACTCTCGCCTCGCCTCGCCTCGCCTCGCCGCGGCCGCGGCCGCGCTGCCTCGGCACGCCCGCACGTGAGGTCAGGTGACCCGATCTTCCTCCCGACGCCGCGCTAGGCCGGTTCGGGCATCCCCCACCAAGCGCGACTCCACTTGCAATCGCGATACAGAATTAATTCGGTGCGCATCCCACCCGGCCGTCCAGATGCTCTCGTCGCTACTCATCTGATCACACCTCCCCCGTCAGCTGGGGCTGGACTCACACCGACGCACCATGGCGCAAGAGGACACCTTCGACACAGGGGCCATGTTCGAGGACCCGGAGGGGTTCTACGAGCCCGAGCCCGAGCCCACCTTCGCAGACCATCACATGCTCTCCGGCCAGACGGTGCGCGTGCGCCTCGTCGGCAGCCATCCTCTTTATGTATGCCACCCCCCGAGTCCTCGCGTTTCATCCATTCCGGGGAATAACCGTTTCTTCTCATTTTAGGGCAACCTGCTCTGGAACGCCGGCCGAACCAGCTCCCACTATATCGAAGAACGGGCCAGTTCCCTGATTGAGGGAAAGGATGTCCTCGAAATCGGTGCCGCAGCCGGTGTCCCCAGTATCGTCAGTGCCATCAAGGGCGCCCGCACGGTCGTGATGACCGACTACCCCGATGCGGATCTCGTCGAGAACATGCGCCACAATGCCACCATCTCGGCCGACCAGATCGCCAACCCTTCCTCCCTCCACGTCGACGGATACAAATGGGGTGACTCGGTCGAGCCGCTGTTCGCGTGCCTCCCCGCGGGTGCCACGGGCTTTGACGTGCTGATCATGGCGGACGTGGTGTACAGCCATCGGGAGCACCCGAATCTGATCAAGACAATGCGGGAGACCATGAAGCGGAGCAAAGATTCCGTTGCATTGGTGATCTTCACCCCGTACGAGCCGTGGCTGTTGCCCAAGACGGAGAAGTTTTTCCCGCTGGCGGAGGAGAATGGGTTCCATGTCACCAAGATCTTTGAGAAGATGATGGGCGATGTGCTGTTTGAGAACGACCCGGGTGTAAGTTCTCTGCCCGGTTTGGGTGACATCGCTAACTCTGCACCTATAGGATGAGCGCTTGAGGAGGACGGTCTTTGGATATGAGCTGAGGTGGAAGGCGGAGGAATTGAATTAGCATACTGGCGCTTGGAGGGCAAAACATTCGATAATGCATTATGCCGTTATACCATAAGGATGAGTGGGAATCGGGAGCTAGAGCGGGGTTTAGATAAAGCCAGCCTCTTTATACAACTTCATCTTCAGGAAAGAACTAAAAAATATAATACACAGCTGAGAAAATACACCTTCTAGACTTCAAATTCTCAATTGATTGTCGCACCATCGATGGGCGCATTGCCAAATGTCATGCCATCCTCAAGTCACATGGACCCCACCGGCCCGCCCCGCCAGAAAATAACTTCTACTTATGCAAATCTCCGCCGCAAATCCGCATCATACCACCACTCCCATCCACCACCCCCTTTCACCTCAATCACCATGCCGGTATGGCCCTTCCAGCGCCCGGATATGCCATCCAGATGCCCTTGCTGACCCCAGAAAGCTCATTGTCCTAACCGGTTACCCCTGCTCCGGGCTCAGCTACCGCGCCCGCCAACTCGCAGACCAGCTCGAAGCGACACAAACCGAGCTCTTCGAAGCCGGTATCCTCCCTCCCTCAAAGCCTCGCTACAGCGTCCACGTCGTCCCTACCCATGACCCTTCCCACCCGAGAACGGTATACGACCATGCCCGAACAGAGAAGGAATCCCGAGGCGTCGCATACGCGCGCGCAAAGCGCTCCCTCGGGACCAACAGCTTCGTGATCCTCGATGGAATGAACTACATCAAAGGATACCGCTACCAGCTTTGGTGCGAAGCAAAGGCGCTTGGAACAACATGCTGTGTGGTACACATCCATCCCCTCCCCTCCCCT
>KZ826120.1:0-29995 GCA_003184645.1 Aspergillus ellipticus CBS 707.79
CCCCCACCCCCTTGCGTACCACCTCAGCCGTGGGTAATGACCCGCTGTATTCCCTGATAGATAGCGAATTCCCTGTTAGACAGCCAATTCCCTACCAGACAGATATTAACCCGTAAGACCGTTCCAGAACGCCCATAAATACGAGCTGCTGGTAAGTCAGAAACCCTCTTTCGCATTTATTCCTCCACCATCATTCCAGAAAATGCCGCGCACTGGACTTTCACCCACTGCTATAAAAAACATTCTTCGTTGGTGTTTGCTTCATGGGCACTCCACTCGGCCTTCACTAAAAGAAACACGCTTTCACATGGTGGCGTACGTGGTGCAGTGTCTGGTGCAGCGCTGTCACAGAAAACAGAAAAAGCCTTTTGCTTCTTTTTCTTATAGGTGTGTTCATGTACACCCTCCCTGCCCAACCTGTCCCAAGACAAATATTATGGACTGGTGAGATGCGGGCTGGGAGTAACACGTGACGACCACGTACCCTGTCTGCATGCTTTGCTCGCTGGAAGTCCTTCGATTCTTCGGCCATACTCTGTATTTCTTGGGTAAGAGAACAGTCTACATAGCCATGGAAATCGATTGAGAGGATTCTCTATATGCTCCTCTAAATGCATCTCTGGAGAGCATACTGGTGTTCAACTCGACCAGTACGGCCGAAAACGCGGCTCTCGGAGTCGATCAAAATAATCGGGTTTCAAAGAAACCTACCACATGAATACAACAACATCGATCGGTCGAGCAAAAGACGCGCAATACCCCGAGACAGAGCAATTGAAGCCACCGATATGGTTTTCCGCTCGCCGACCGGCGAGACTCTCGGGCCCGAAACCGAGCAAGATGAGGTTTTCGAAAAGCCTGCGATATCTACAAAACAATATCGAGCTATCTACTGAGGAGTCCACATCACCTTGAGAGACAAGGAGGACGAAAAGGGCACATGGCATGGACTGTCTGACAGAGCACTTCGCCAAGCGATGACGAGGCTCTCCAGAAATCCAGATCGAAACAGCCAGAGCTAGGAAACCCCAGAACGACGACTTTGTGGAAGCCCTTGGCAACTGGACATGAGAATTTTGAACATGCATCGGACATCCGAGTATCTCTACACCGGATGTTTGTCCCGCGTGGCACAATCTGTCAATCGCTTCTACAGTTCGCTCGCCTGTTCAAGTTCATACCGAGAGGAACAATAAGATAATAAGTCCGTGGATATGACTAGGAAATGGACTGCATTTTATGCCGCTCGTAGCAGGTCCCCGCACTACAAAGCATAGTACAGGACCATTGGTAGGGATTGGAAAAATAATTCCTAATGGATTGCGACGACATGGACATACATACATCGAAATTTCTTCGGACATTTAATTGCTCGATTGAACACTGTCGAACAATCACCTTTGGTTAGACGATCAACCCATAGATGATGTTTGGCTCGGGCCAACGAGACTTCACCTCATCTCGTGCAGGATTCGCTCTCGCCCCAGGGCCCTCGCACCAGGGTTGCGTTATACTCAGACTGGGCCGTCCATCCCATCCGAAAGGCGGAGCCGCGAAAACCGGGTCCATGCCGTCGGGTACATGATTGAGGACTTGGAGTATGAGAAGGGACATCCACCAAGGCAGCCTTGCAGGCTGGTCGGGTCGTACAAGATCAATGCACCATGTGGGGGAGTATATTACCCCAGAATGTCTTTCGAGCTGGGAGCGTCGCTCTGTCATGTCCGCAATCATGCCTAGATGATAAAGCGGGATACATGCATGCTGCCGAAGAATCCCATTATAAAGAATCGTCCATCAAGACAGCTTTGCGGCTGCGGTCGGGCAATAAAGAATGGATCATTGGGGTGGGAGATATTACTTTGTCGAAGAGTTTCTTCGAGCGTGAATCGCTGGTCTACCCTGTCCGAGATAATACCCAGGTGATCAAACGGAGCGCACACTTTCGGCTGCGCAATCTACTGTTCCGAACTCCATATTATTCCATACTGCAAGACCACCTCTACCAATGTATCTTTGCATTCAGGTTCACGCGCCATGGGTTGTGTGATGGCATTCTGTGGAAGAACACTTCGGAAATTTGGTTTTTAGGGTCTATCGACTGGGTTTGTGCAACATGCAGCGAATTCGACAAGTGGTCTCTTCATAGACTGTTCACAAAGTCAAATATTGGAAATGGGGTAGAAGATTCTAGGACTCTGAACAGGAACACAGAATGTTTGGTGGTGATAAAGCTCTAAGCGTCCCTGAGCCACGCGAAATCTGTCACTTTAGCCAGTCGATTTTGGATATTACCATCCAACAGGACAGCCACCGAAAATGCATGGTATACCCCTTTATTTCTTCACAGATCGAATGACTCGAAAACAGAGGATGAAATAAAGATGACGGCCTTGCTCCTCTTTCTATATGTCAGGGCGTTCCACATATCCACTAGGTGACAGCTTTATTGAGCTCCTATCTACCACATTCTTTCACAGGAAAAAACACACCAGCTTTACCAGTGACTACTGGTTGGGTTATTGCATGTTACAGTAACCGGTCCATCTGTTTGTCCAGCCCAGACACTTTGTCTGCTCAAAGCGACGGTACCCTGATGGCACGACAAACTACTCAAAGAAAGACATGAGGTGCTGGTGTGCTTCCCACGGGCTACCGCTCTCCTGTGCATGCTGGACCTCGGAGCACAACAGCCTTTGATACCGACGAGGGGCTCGATTGGTCGTCTGTATCGACCGGGAGGGAGCTCCTTTGTTCCATGGAGCCGCTCATGATACGGTTGAAACATCAACATGGTGTCTGTGGACGTGAAAACCTTCGCTACGTGTGGCCTTTCATACATGCTGGCTTTCATTTACTTCTTCGCACATCCCACAAGCGTCAGTCTGATTCAAAATGTCGAGCACAACATATGTGAGAATTCTCACATCGTTGCACAATGGTTCCATCTTCGGTATCATGCCTTCAAGAAAGACATCCTTAAAAAGGTTTCCTGTTTTGATGATTCCTCTGTGATAGATAACTGCCTATTTTCCATCGGGGATGTCCGACTCGCAGAGTTGCTCAACCTTCCCAGAGTCACTAATCTGCCCGGGACTCAGAAACTGGTAGGCCAAATCTGCAGACGCGTCTGACACCACGGTCAGGCCGGTACAGCGTCCATTTGCTTCATGCTCCGGGCAAGAAACTCGACCGTTTTCCTGTGTCAGGCACGGGACATTTAACCCCCAGACATGCGGTGGTTTATTTCCATGTCGTGGACTCTATTGTCTGACTCTTGAGGGGTTCAAGTACCAAACAAAATCTGCAGATGAGAATCTGGAGCCAGAGCAGCTTGGTACAACATCCATACCAAAGAGAGATGGCAGAGAGAACGAATTCGGTGGCATATAGGACAACCTGGTCGACTTGGATCATTGTCCGTATTTCAATATCCACTCCAATCCGAGAAAGCAGACCGAGCTACCCTTTATGCTGTATAGAGCAATACCATCTACAGGGACAATTCTTAGTCTGAAATATCCACACCTCGAAGTGATGAAGCAAGGAGAGCGAATTTTTGTGCCGTTGCGCGCTTCATAAATTGGTACCTGAAGTCCGCGCGATGGATATCATAATTGGTATACGGAGATGGAGGAAGCCGAGCTCAACCCACAAAGCACTGATCTGTGTGCGCGCAGAGTGCACACTTCATGAGTATGACATCCCGGTCCATTATTACTCGCTGGGACTGACTGACTTGGATATCAGTTTCCTTGTTTTCTCGACATGCAAATCGGAATGGCAAGCGGCTCCGACATATTTTTATCCACCGGGCGGGATTGGGATTGCTAAGACGGTGCCTGGGAATCCAATGTACTATCGGTTCCTTCGATCTGGATGAAGCAATACCGGTTGTGTGTCCCTGCAATCAAAATGGAGACATCCCCATTCTTCAATTTCCAAAGGATATAAATACAGGCGAATGATGATCCCTAGTATTTATCCATTTCCAGTTTACAAAGCCCGACATGGTTTGTGGGATCGCGAAACAAACAATAAATACCGCAGTTGACAGAGCGATTGGAACTTGCTACTTCCCCGTGTCATAGTTGATCATCGCCGAGTGGTTTGATGACGCCTTCTCGTCGAGGGGGAAAAGGACAAAAAACGAACACAACATACCGACAAGCCTGGGATTAGGGATAGTGCGAACGCTGAAGCTGTCAGCGGCATTTCACATCGGGAAGCACACGGCCCTCAGTGTCGCAGTGGTGGAAATACTGTTCTTCAACACTACTTATTGCCAAGAGGGGGGGGATAACAGCTGAGTCCCAGCTCAGAGACCCTAGTCTACCGACGACTTGAATCCGCTATGGCTCGGTCGGTCCAGATGTCAACAAACAATACCAACTGCAAGGCATCATAACGGCGATAAACCCTGTCCTGCAATCTTTATGGTTCTTGCGCCGCACGGACTGAATCTGGATATCCAGGTATCCGACCATATGGCCCAGACTGGTTTGCGGCAACTGAACTTCCACTGGCTGGTTTTGCTGCACACGTGTCAATCCCTTTTGCAGTCGGTCTACCTGGAACGTGCATGATGGTCCTTTTTACCCACTCTGCTGACCAGGCATTCAATGTCAGACTGCACGGAATAATGGCATTGGTCAAGTAGGACGCAAATGAGGAGGGCGATAGCCAGTTACCGCAAACCATACACGAATAAGCAAATTGCAGTAAGGAATATGAGCTTCACTTTCAGAAAACAACTGAGCGAACGCAAGCAACTGCCAAGAAGGGCGAAATCTTCAGAGACCCTCATGCGGAATTGCGGCACGCCAAGCAGGTCGCACACCACGAAGAGACGGAAGAGTTAAGTGGTTGAACGCAGTATCCCACCGATCGAATACCGTTGGGGTATGGGCTACTCGCCGTGGCCATACATACCGCCGGCCCCTCGTGCTGTGATGAGGATGATCTCTTGAGCTACAACGCCAGGCAATCTATTGGGCCGCGAAACTTCTCTCTCAATTGCTCAACAGGGGCATCAGACTGATGCCCAATCAAGACCGAGCTATAAAGGGAGGAGGCAGATCCTGATGATCGAGCATCACATAACATCGTTGGGTTGGGTTTGCGCTCTTGATGGCTCTTTATCACTTGCTTCACCCCCGGGATTTACAAACCGCATCCAAATTGAAGACCCCGAGGAAAGCCTCGTCCGCAGAGACCAACCCTCGGATGACGATCGTCCCGTGCTCCTCGAGAGCCCGCGCCGACTCGTCTGGGAGCGCGCCGTTGTTGGCTTTGGATGGCAGAGAACCAGACCTCCGGTGTCAGCTGAGAATCCCAGCGGGCCAGCCGCTCCGGCGCCAGCCTTTGTACAGATACTCATTTCCCCCAGCAAGGAATCTGTATCAAAAGCGACCGTGCACCCGTCTCAAAGCCCATATCTCCAAACAGGCGACCGCCGCGTGGCAAGAAAAGATGCAACATTATGCCGATGGGCTAGTGGCCGACAGGTGGCATCCAAGGAGAATGCGCGGGAAAAGGGCGAGCATGGCCGAGGGAAAGGCCTGTGTGTCGGGTATCACTGCCCGGCCATTGGTCAATCTGTGTGACTGCCGACCGATCGCATTGTTGGATATGATATTATAATTTAGGGCCAGGACCGGGGTGGCTGCTCCGATGATGGCTTCTGTTCAC
The DNA here is from genome assembly GCA_003184645.1 of Aspergillus ellipticus CBS 707.79. Taxonomy (NCBI): domain Eukaryota; kingdom Fungi; phylum Ascomycota; class Eurotiomycetes; order Eurotiales; family Aspergillaceae; genus Aspergillus; species Aspergillus ellipticus. The sequence continues at coordinate 5,692 of KZ826120.1, forward strand.
ATTGGAGGGGGGGAGGGGAAGATATCTTGGCCGCAGGGAAATTTCATGTTGGGTTGGCACAACAGTGGGCTGTGGAGTTAAGATGCATGCACAGGAATTCAAATCAAGTGCATCGATAGATAGATGACTACGTAATGATATTTACTCGTGGCTCGTTGTATCTATTAGCTAAGTACGATGTAACGGCTGCAGACGCTCAATGAAGCAGGCCCATCTCATCCCAAGATCAGAACCGAACCAAAATCCAACAGGCGCCGGGCATAAACACTTGCCAGCGCGGAGAAGATCGTCACTCCGGCTTCTGGCCGTAAACTATGTGCACCTTCGTATATAGATGCAGGTTCAGGTCGCGCAGCTCCTGCCTCATGCTCGCGACAAAGACCTCGATCTCGGCCCGTTGCCAGCCCATCACCCGGGTGAACAGCGCGTAGCAGTACGGACCCAGCGCCTCGAGCATGTTGACTTGGTGATATCGGCCGAGGTCTTTCATTTTTTGGTCCTTTGGCCACGGGCTTTGGGGGAGCTGCGATTGTCAGTGCCCACTCCGCTCCGGGGCACATGGGGGCCTACCTTGAAGATATCTTCGTGGACATTGACGAATCCTGCCTTGTGCATCGTCTCCTTCCAGGAGAGCACACTCGCCATGTTCTTGCCGTTTTCCAGGGAGCAGTCGTGCATGTATACGATCCCTTCTAACAGGTTCCTGGCCTTCAAATGTGTGTCGTCGTCCGAATACGTGTTGACCTCCATCGAGGCCATCTCGAACCATCCGTTCGGTTTCAGGTTGCTGAACGCCTGGGAGAATAGGTGGTCGACGTCCCGAATGCTCCCCTCCAATTCGCGGCCGTGGATGTAATCGAACGGCCGGCTATACGACCATGGCGCCTCGAAATCGTCGACCTCGAATCGGCAGTTGGGCGGGATCCTGCGCGGTCAGTCGGGCAGCGGAACGATAGCCGGGGCACCTACCAAGACGGCTGGATTGGACTGAGATCGTTGCCTACATCCGGTCAATGATCCACCTCATGCCCCGGGACGACCGGTCCTCTTACCAATCACTTCGGACTCGGGGTGCTCGCTGCGTCCCGTTAGCGCCAATCCCGGAGTAGATAGCGGTGCGCTCACTCGGCAAAATCAATGGCCCAAATCCCCGTGCCCGTCCCGATGTCCAACACGCGGGCTGGATTTTGAACCGGCGCTTTTATCAGCTCCCCGCGGAGGAGCATGCGGTATATGTGGTGGCTCTGCTCCGGTCAACCTTGTGTTGTTCGGTCGGTCGGTCCAGGTGCTACTAACCAGGTCGAGACGGTCTTGTTCTTGTTCATCGTTGGGCTGTGAGATCAGTCGGTGGTTTGGCACGGAGGGGGCGGTCGGGCGGGATGGAGCATACCAGGAAGTATTCTCCCTCGTGGTACGAGTGGTATCTGCGACCGTTCTGCGAAACTCAGCTTGGCTCGGGGGTCGGGGTGCGCGGTCCTATGATACCTCATATCTACACTGGTCAGCGATCGCAGGGCTAGCGGGTGTGGCCAATACGTACGCATAGTTCATAGCACTGGACGTGATGCTGGTGGTGTAGCTCGCATCGCCGAGCCTAGGTCGTCGGGTCAGCGGCGGCGCGAATCACTGGAACAAGCCGTGCGGTCGCGGGTAGGAACTTACGAGCCGGGGTAGGTGGAGTCATTGTCGTCGAATTGCTGCTCCAGCGAAAGTTAATGTGGCTGTTCGTGCGCCGGGCGGAACTTGGGGCGAGGGGCAAACGAACATCAGGCTCAATGACGCTGGGGTCGTGGTGGGAGGGCTGTTCGGAACACATGCTGGGGTGGGAGGACGGTCGGAAGGGGAGGGCGGGAGGCGATCGGATTAAGAGGAGACGATGACGAGGGAGGGAGCGGTTGACCAGGGTGCTAAGGGGATCGGATCCCCCACTAGCCGTCTAGCAGCCCGTCGGATGCACAAGAGCTGGCAGATGGCAGATGCAGACCGAGAAAACTCCAGAACACGAAGAAAAGGGGGCTGATCGAGGCCCCCCACGGGGCGAGGCAACAGAACGGGGCAGCAAAGGGGTTCGGAGCTGCGACCCAAGGCAGCCTGGCCAGTCTGGGGGAGTCTGGGGGGAGAGGTTCAAGACAGTGGTGCCTGCAGCGAAACAATCCTGCCTCCGTCCTTGAGGTCTTTTAAGTTCTGGACGGCAGCACCCCATGCGGGATGACCGTTTTAACTGGAACCATCCGTCCAGCCAAGGGACCACTACTGTTCACTCCGTCCACACTATAGTAGTGCCCGAGACAGTCGACTCGCTTCGCTTCTTTGGTCGAGTGGCGGTCGCTTACGGATGCAGCAGGCCCTTTGCCGCGGAAGGGATCTGGCCAGGGTGGACCGGCGCGTCGAGACAAAGAACTGCCATCCAGCTGACAGTGGTCTCTGGTCGTGTTCCATGCAGAGCAGTCCGTCGCATCTCGAGGGCTTCGTCTGACCGTCCTGGCAACGTTGACCATCCAGACCGCCGAGGAAAGCCCTGGAGCGGAAGCAACGGGGCCGCGGAAAGTCTGAGCGACTGAAGAAACCCACCGGGTGACACATGGCCATCTGCGCTAATGAAGACCCGGTTAAACAATGGCCTCCAGCTTCCCAACTGGGTGCAAATCCGCTACCGCTGGATCGACGGGATGCTTCGTCACTGAATGGTCAACCCCAGCCTATCCATTCCGTGCCATGTAGGTCGACCCTTGGGCAAGGCCTCAGAGGACGGGACCTGAAGAAATGCATCCCGGAGACAAGTTTCTCCTGGCGTCGGGGATGCCATGATGCATCATGCAGGATGCATCAGAACCAAGAAAGAGTGCACGGTGCCCCTCAGCTGACCTTCGGATCCGGCCTGGGATCGAATGTCGGTGACATCGTGGAGGTGGTCGAACTAGCAGGGAACTATTAGATATTTAACCACCACCCAGCGAAGCATGGCGCTGCCTTCTTCCCTGTTTCTCCTCCGGGCTGCCTGCGCCGTCTCCTCGCCAGCGCCTACTGTCGGGGACGATGCCTCGAGCCCCTCCGAGGGCATAATACATAATGAAAACCCTGCCCCTCCGGCAGCGGTGGAGCTGGTCGATGTTCCCCGCCTTGGGAGCAGAATCTGCGCCAATGAGGGCGCCCGTCGCGGTCAAGAATTCTTCGCGCCGTCCGTCCGTCGACCAATGTGACCAATGTCGCTGTTGCGGATGATGGCATTCTTCAGGCGCTGGGTCCGGCTCGATTCGGCTCGTCCCTGCCGCTGGCCAGCCAGTGCCCGCCCGTACCGCACCGTCGTCAACGAGTGACAACTGTCTCGAATCTGGACGGTCGGCCTTCAACAGAAATGGTACCTTTTGATACGGAGTACTTGGAGGTACCGTGATCATAGCCTTATTATGCTGCCGTGCTTTCCCCTTTGGCATTCAATCCTGGGTTGTCCATTCATCCATTGCGGAGAGACCGTCTGGGATGCCGTATCCATCAGTGCGATTCCGCGGTGTAATCAAGGAACCAGCCTAGATAGCACCATAAACCGAATATCCCAACCGACATACGGAGTACTCCATGTTCCATGTCGACATGAGAATTCTCCCGATCAAGTAATTGCCAGTCCGTTTAGTGTTTACCCTCCCATCCGATGAATTCGCGGGAATTAGCGGGATGCCTCCGCGCTGCCATGACTGGCAGTCTGGCCAGCATCGTGGGTCCATGCTAGGCCGGTCTAGTCCTGGCCAGGTACCTTTAGGCGACTTGGCCGTCTGATTCGCCGGGTCGTGTAGAGGAGACAGTGTGGTCGGTATAAAGTGCATCGCGTGGTGGGATGCTCTCCACCCCCAGTGGCCAAGCGACAGTCCAGGATTTTACCCCGGTCTACGACTTAGAATTGAGTTGCACGAAAGTACTGCTATGGTGGCCGGGGTGCGAACTGTGCGCTGCTCAACCGCTGGGGCTCATTGCATCGCGGTGCTAAGCAGCGGTCGGTTTCTGGAGGCGCGGAGTCCGTCCCCCGACGCCTCCTGCGCTCATTTCCCGGCCAGTGCCACGTCATCCGACCGGCTTTCGGCGATGCGATTGTCAAACCCCGTCGCAGCGACGGAGGAATCCCTCCGTTCCAACGGCTGACCCCCGGGATGCCGCGTCCCCTGCAAGAGCCAATCTGCATCCATGTGGTTGACAGGGTAGTGGGGAGCTGGCGACGGGTCCAACCTTGAGGGCGCCGTGTCTGTTACTGGAAAGGGTAACTGGTCGAGGCAGTGGATGGGGAGGGCGCCGTGAGCCTTGTCCCTTGGTTGAGGGGTTGAATGTTATCTATCACATTGTGGTTGCGGCACGGCTCTATCTTATCGGGGATGGTTAGCCTCGGTCGTTCCCGTCGGTTCAAGGGTGGAGCATTCCTTCATTCCTTCAGTTTGCTCCTGGCCGGATGGAGTAGACGTGTGTCAAGTGGGTAGACTGGCATGCCATGGCCCATGCGAGTCAATGGAGGGGAGGGGATGTGAGGTTCGAGTTCACTGAGACGAGAGGCCGACCGGCAAAGAGCGGGGGGTCACGGGACCGGCTCTGTCATCCGCTCGCTCTCTCTCTCTTCTTTCTCCTTCTCGTCCTGTCTCCTCGGTCAACCCTTCTGTTCCGTACCTCATTCGATATCATGCCCTCGAATCCCATCCTGCGCTCGAAGCAGCGCGACTGCGATACAGACACGTCCGCCCGATTCGTTCCGAATAACGGACATGTCATCTTGACAGCTGTCCCTCCGCTTCGTTTCTACCCCGGAGGGTTGGACACGCCGGGGAGGGGAGATGCTGCAGTGCGACTGCGAGAAATTTCGCATACGTCGTCAGAACCGTTGTCCCTTACAGCTACCGTACGCGAGAGTCGGGCCAAACAAGTTTCTCTCAGCCGCAGCAAAGCCATTCCAATACGTTGTCTGTGGCCTTCCATAAAGGATAATTGCCCGCGGAACATATTTGAGATGTACAAGACTTATTGCTGTCCGTGCGCAGCCTTAACCCCGTATCCAATTCCTTTCCCTGGTGGCGAGGATAACGGGCGTAAGAGGCGTCCGCAGGCCTAGAAGATCCTACTTCTTCCGCACCGGCTCAGGCCTGGATTCAATCTCGAGGAGTACTAATAAGGTTATTGATTCCACCTCAAGGATAGGATGCACGATAGGATCTATTCTTTCAGGCGGACTTTGATATATTGTCGACACCTTTGCTTGGTCCAGACATCAGTATGATCTGCGCTCTCTGCCTTGGCTCCTGATGCCTCAGGATCGAACCCGAACACCGCAGGATCCCCACCTCTACCTTCTAGTGCTCATGACTAAAGAACGGGGCACTCAGAATCCGGATCATATCGTCATTAAGCGGATATCAGAGACAGACTACGGTAATATAGAGAGCGTAGTTGAATAACCCCCGTACTCAAAACCGTCTCTCCGGGTGTAAATGATAGTGTAGACTAATCAACCTCCATCATAGATAGATCCACAGTTCATAGCATTAACATAGCCCCAGAACAATGAAAAAAAGTACTCCCACTCAACATACTCTCCAACGGTCCAACTGTCCAGTTATATCTACCCAACTCCCCCCTCAACCTCCACCCAGAATGCAACATTCAAACCGTTCATCAGGGCAAGATACGTAAATATCTTCCATCATCCTACAAAACATCTCACATCCGGAGAAGTCCATCATTCCCAATCTCCCCCTTAGATGTGGCATATCTATCCACCATTCCACCATCCTTTCAACTCCCAACCCAGCTCATTAACGATCCCAGACTTTCCATCTTCGTCCATTTCTTTTTTCAGGAGGGAAATTAGTATCGCCACATATATTAACACACATATGACATACATCCTCCAAATATCACTTTCCTATGCTACGGTACGGTCCAGGGTTTCCAGATCGACGGATCTATATTTCCCGAACAAACAACCCTCAAAACCACCTCAAAGAAATCACAAACAATATGGCAAACACCAATGCTCAACTCCTGAACAATATATGATAGTCCTCAGAAAATTAAGATACATAATTATTCCTCGATGGATAAGAAAGTACCCCAAACCCCAAGTAGAAACCCAACTCTCTCGATTTCTGTTAATTAATCTATTTATTTATTATTTTTTTTTAGCTCACTGTCTACGCAATACTGGATCTAGCTAGAATGTAATCCATTTTTGTGCGTATACTAGAAAATAAAAGTCTTATTTTATGAGTGCGAACAGTGTATGTGGTGGGCTCTGAATTATGGTATTGTGTTCGTGACCTTTTTTTTTTTTTTTTTTTTTTTTTTTGCATTGGATACGGGCCCGTACAACGGACTTTGAAGGACTATATAATATAAAAAGCTTCTTTTATAAGCAGTAATTAGTCTTGGGAATGGGGTATTGAGGATATCTGGTGGTTCCTGTAGAATATTGTCTAGTTTCCTTGGTTTTATTCTCCTGGACAGTTATATTCAAGCACTTCTGAAATAGAGTCGTTGGTCTTTTACCTAGATAATAGTTAAGATAGGAACAGATCATTGACTAAGAATTGCTGGATTTAGTTTAAACTAGTCTTTCATACACAACTAATCAAGCGCTATAATCCTTCTCAAACTTCAGGAAACACCTGGGGGATATACTATTCTCAGTCTATTTTGGAAAGCTTGGTTGTGCTTGGTGGGAGTTGAAGCTCATACGAATATTGAGGAGGGGAGGTCATATTTATAAGTAAGAAGTCTCACGAGAGATTCCATTCTTGTTTTGCTATTGAATGCCCGGTGGAAATTTATTAGTATACCCCACACACCTTCTTTCGCAATGTCAAGAGTTATTCATCGCTTTGGATCGTTTCTCACTCCATTATCGGACCACGGTGCCAAACAATCCCTCCCGTTATTTTTCACACGAGTGCATATCCAACATAGTCAGTACGGAGTATCCATCTCCTACAAAGATAGCCATATCTAGCCCCAACTCCACACCTAGAGTACCCGCCAAGGCGCACTCGTCATCCCATACGCATGATCTCGACGCGGCTATCTCTGCCGTGCCCACCACCACTATCTCAGCACAGCCATCCAACCTACTTACGTACGTACTACAACACGAATAAATCTACATCCAACCTCACCCGTTCGAATGTGTAGCTTAGCTAGCCCTACCTGCCGGATCCGGTAATCACCTCCGACGGACGGGCAGCTCATCGGTTGAACCCACCTGAAACGGACTAACCAGACTGCAACGGATAGGGTCGCAATAAACGTGTTCTTTAGGTAGATATCGCCGAGTTCATGCTCATTCGCGTGTGGATATCCGACTGCCTGCACTGGGTGGGGAGGGGTGGAATGATTCTTGTGGTCGCAGATTACTGGCGTGGTTCGGCGGGGGGGGGGGAAGGGGAGGTTTTATAGTGTCTGGTGTGTATAATTCTTGTGTGCGAGTGTGCTGCATTAATGCATTTTTATGTCCTTGTCTTTCTGCGGATGTAGTATTTTCCCTGGATATATATTTTTCGCGGGTTGAGACATACCCCATCGCTTATAAGACTGGTTGTCTTGGCGGAGGGAGGAGTGTACTTGGTTTGTTGTGTTGGGGGTGGTTATATTTGGTGCTGCCTGATAGTGGGTTTGTGCGGAGTATTGTATATCCTTGGTCATATTGAGTCTTGACAGATGAAGGATCATGTTGACAGATGGTGGTGGGGTTAATTTGGACATGTAAATTAATGCCATCATCTGTAGCTGTAGGGCTGCTGCCGCTGACATACGTTTCATCGCCGTGGCTGAGTCAGATCAGGGGCTTCGACGATTAGTTACGTCGGATTTGCGTAGCCAGCCCTCGCCCGGAAGCATCGTGGAAAGATTGACCGGCCAAGAATAGACAGCCCGTGCTAGATGGCGAGACGGAGGGTCTTCTGGGCCCTTGGCGTGGTCGGAGGTCGGCGATCCCACGCGACCGTGTTTCAGACGATCGAACTCAGATGTCACCATGGCCGGGGGGGATGGAGAAATTCCAGGCGATGTGCATCCGCTAACTCCTTGCGACAGGGATGGGCGGCCAAGGCTCAGGGGCCGCGAGGGACAAGAAACGGGACGAGGCAGTGAGCGTGACAGGCGAGGGAAGGATAAGATCACTACCGAGTTGAGGATCATGGGATCATTGATCATCAGGTCCGACCGTGGGAAGCCCGTCAGAGGCAGTCGCAACAGTCAGGGTCTGGGCGGAGGCACCAGACCACCGGTTCGTACATTCCGCAGGCACCCGGGCTGCATCAGGCACCCCTAGGCCGCTTTAAGCAGGGTCCGTCCGAAGCGGCCAACCGCGAGCCTGCGGTTGGGTGTTTCAAAGGACTGAGTTTTGGCCCGGATATAAATAAAACGCGGTGCCAGGAACAGCAGGGGCGCGCCAATCGAATGACGGCTGCCTAAGATGGTAACAGCCGTAACATGGTAACACTCGCACCCTCCAACACTCGCCACAGCCCCCGTGTGCTTGCGCGGCCCCGAGGGGGATCCCCATTGGATCCCCATTGGTGCCGCCTCGGGCTAAGCCTTGGTTTTCTGCAGTAGCCGAAGCTTGGCGAGCATTCCAGCCAATGCCATCATCAAAAACCCAGGGCGGTGGGCGCTCACGTCACGGACCCCGGACGGCCGCGTCACAGGCTCAGGCCCTCTCAGGCTCTCACAGGCTCTGGCCGGGCAGCCCCAGGCAGTCTCAGGCCGCCCCGGATGGCCGAGGAAGGCAGGCATCGCCAAAGCCAGACTCGCCCGCCTTCCTCATCATTGGCCACACTTGCGTGATGATGCATCCTGCAGCAGCCCGCTTCCAAAAAAAAAAAAAAGTCCGTCGTGCTTATGTACGCTGCTCTCGCTGACACCGGATCTCATTTATAGCCGGCCATGGCGTGTGCCTGTCCTCCGTTTTCCTTAGCCTCCTCCTCCTCCCGCCATAGTCTCTCCACGCTCCACCCAGCCAGCCCTCGCCTTATATCCATCCGTGGTTCCTCTTGAAGTCCAGATTTACCAGATTTACTTCACTCACCATCAAACACAAAAATTCACCATGTCTGCGCCCATGCCCCCCCAAGACCGGCCTGAGACCGGCCACTCCGCCGGCAAGAGCTCGCTCTCCAGCAAGTCCGACCCCAACCAGGCCCTGAGGGGCGAAGAGGCCAGTACGTCACGGAGATTACACTTGGCTCGTTCGCCACCGGACTGACTTGGCAACAGTTAACAGCGTGGGCGGTTCGAGTAATGGGTTCTCCCTACGCTCAATCCAGCATCGCGACCGCGAGGGCAAGGTGATCAGTGCGTCCCGGCGAATCTCCGTCTCGATGAACTCCCGGCTAACCAACTCTCCTCACAGCCGAACCCGACCTCTCCAACCCTACCCGCTACCGATTCGAGCGGCCCTTGGATACCATTCGCTCCTTCGAGGCGGCCATCGAGCGCCGTCGCCGCGAGAATGCCATGTGAATGCGACCGTGGGATACTTCGGGGGTGTACTGTATGATTTATTGTTTCTGGGATTCTTTGGCGCTGGACGACTTATGGATATGGAAACGGATCCTTGGCTGCTTTGGTTTGAGCGTGTATGTACATTATCGATGATCTCACTGGGAATGCTTCTGGAATGCACTCAGCACTTTGCTTATGCACTTGTTTCACTGGGTCTGGCGCTGCCGCGGTCCGCGAGCCGCCATGAGGATCGACGGTCGCTTAGCCTCGACAGCACCACTCGTTATACCACTAGACTTGACTTGACAAGCGAAGGAGTACAGCCTCAGCTTCAACTTTGTTTCATCCAGTTCAGCACCACCTTTAAACTGACTTGCCTCGCCTGCCAGTGCAGTCGCACTCACCGAGCTCCCACGCGTCTATATCTTCTTCCCTCACGCCCCACCCGGCGAAGATTCTGGCGGCATCCACTTTACCAAGCCGCTAGATATAGGGCTTCCACCACGAAGACTTGGATAGCGTCCCACTCCCTCAGAGCGCTGCCTACGCCTCCTGGCCGCACCAATCCCGTCGCCCGGTGTGCCCTCTCCTCCGGCTGCTCGCTTGGCCAGAGTGGGCAGACGCAGGCAACTCTAATGCTAGCCCTCTTGGCATTGTTCCGGCGTAGCGACGAGTCGACAGCGCGGTGTCGGGTGACGCGTTCGGCGGTATAGCGGGGCAACAGGAGTCAACAGGCAGGATGGTGGACGAGGTTGCGAGGAAGGGGGTTTAAATGCCCGCTGCTGGAGGGCGGGCGTCGTTCTTTCCCAGCTGCATGTGTCTTCCCCGTCATTCGCTCGTTTCTTGATATCCCACTCAGTCTTTCGTTATCTTTCATTTTGTTTCTTGCATAGAGTGCACAGCGTCCATCATGAAGTTCTCCCTCGCCGTTGGGGCAGCCCTGCTGGGTTCTGCTCTGGCCGTAGACATCGACCCTATCGTTATCAAGGTAGACCGACTGCAGATCGAGGAAGCCGAAGTCCGCTGACTCTCCAGGGTTCCAAATTCTTCTATAGCAGCAACAACACCCAATTGTAAGTGCACAGTGTCTCCTATCTAGCCCCAGCTAACCTCCCCAGCTACATCCGTGGTGTTGCCTACCAAGGCAGGTTCTCCCACACCCATCTCCCGACAGCAACTAACCAAGCAGCGCAGAGGACTACTCCTCCAACTCCTCGTCCTCCACCAGCTACACCGACCCCCTGGCCGACGTCACCACCTGCGAGCGTGACATCCCCATCCTGCAGGAGATCAACACCAACGTCATCCGGGTCTACGCCGTCGACCCGACCAAGAACCACACCGCGTGCATGAACCTGCTCGCGGAGGCCGGCATCTATGTCATCTCCGATCTCTCCGACCCGACGCAGTCCATCGACCGCGACGATCCCACCTGGGAAACCAGTCTCTACACCAGATACACCAACGTGATCGACGACCTGATCCAGTACAACAACACCCTTGGTTTCTTCGCCGGAAACGAAGTCTCCAACACGATCGACACCACCGATGCCAGCGCCTTCGTCAAGGCCGCGGTCCGCGACATGAAGTCCTACATCAAGGCCCAGGGCTACCGCTCCGTGGGTGTCGGCTACGCCACCAACGACGACTCCGACATTCGGGTCAACATGGCCGACTACTTCAACTGCGAGAGCGAAGCCGACGGCATCGACTTCTGGGGTTACAACATCTACTCCTGGTGCGGCGACTCGACCTACTCCGAGTCGGGATACAAGTCCCGCACGGAGGAGTTCCGCAACTACTCTGTGCCGGTCTTCTTCTCCGAATACGGCTGCAACAGTGTTACCCCTAGAAAGTTCACCGAGATCCAGGCCCTGTACGGAGATGAGATGAACGGCGTCTGGTCGGGCGGTATCGTCTACATGTACTTCCAGACCGACAACGACTACGGTACCCCTCCCTCCTTTCTTAGCCCTTTATCAATACCTCCCCCCTCTCCCCTATACCCTGCCTCTAGATCCCCCCCCCCCCCCCCTGGCACTAAACTAACAACCCCAGGCCTCGTCTCCGCCATCGACAGTACCAGCGTCAGCAAGCTCACTGACTTCTACTACTACTCGTCGGAGATCCGCAACGCCACCCCGTCCGGCACCAACAAAGCCTCGTACACCGCGACCAACACCGCGCTGCAAAGCTGCCCTACCGTCAACAGCGACTGGCAAGCCGTGGCCTCGCCGCTGCCCCCGACCCCCAACGCCGAGCTCTGCGACTGCATGTCCGCCGCCGCCGGCTGCGTCGTCAAAGACTCCCTCTCCAGCTCCAAATACGCCGACCTCTTCAGCGTCGTCTGCGGCTACACCTCCTGCGCCGGGATCTTCCACAACGGCACCACCGGCGCCTACGGCGCCTACGGCATGTGCACCGCCAAGCAGCAGCTCAACTTCGCCCTGAACAAGTACTGGACCGAGCAGGACAAGGAGGCTTCCGCCTGCAGCTTCGGCGGTTCCGCCACGACGACCTCGACCACCTCCCCGACCGGAACCTGTAAGACCCTGATGTCGGAGGCGGGCACCGCCGGCACCGGCACCGTCACGTCTCAGCCGACCGGCACGTCCGGGTCGACTGCCAGTTCCAGTGCCACTGCCACCGCCGTGGGATCGACGGCTGGTGCGCCCCGAGCGGCGAGTATGATGGTTACGGTTGGCGGCGTGCAGGTCTGGGGCTGTGGGCTCGCTGCGTTGGTCGCTGGACTCGGCATGGTCTTGTTGTAGTGTTGAATTGAATCAGTGTGTGATAGATAGGTAGATTCGTGTAGTTTAATAGATGTGCATAGCATGTTATATCTTTGCTGTAGGCATGTGTTTGCTGTGGGAATGTGTTTCTTGTAAGAATTGTAGCCTGGCAATTATCAAGGACCTACCGACGTTCCTCAATTCAATAGCGGCACCGCTACATGAGATAATGTCGACGGACCACTGACTCCGGTAAAAGAGATATCCCCAGCCCCATTATTCCTTCCTCCCCTCCCCTTCATCAGGGCACTCCTGATTGATGTAGATTCTCGTAACCAGCACCCAAGCATAACCCATGCAGGACCAATAATAATAAAAAAATGGAAATTAAAATCGAAGCGCTTTTTCACCGGAGGCATGTACCACGCTTCACTGGGATTACTTGGATAGAAACATGATGTGGCGGAGCTGGGCATTGCAGGATAGATAGAATACTATATATATATATGATATAAGAAGAGGGCGAGAGAGAGAGAGAGAGAGAGAGAGAGAGAGAGGATTACTCTGGAACGAGTTATTTTTCTCGAAGAACCCGGAAACCTAGCATGAATTTAAATACATAACGTGAGAGGAAAAAGGTAATTGTACAAAAAACGGGATGGACTTGGAAGGAGGGAGGGTGGTCGGAGAATGGAAAAGTAATAGGAGGGAGGTAAGGTTTCAACGCCCTGCCTACCTATCTGGTAGGTACCTTAGGTATCTACCCTAAGGTATGCATACCTACCTAGTACAGAGGAAGCGACCAAGCATCAAAGTCATACTGCCAGGTATCAATAGAAGCCTGATCGTAGACGCCATCCATCGTGGTTCCATTATTCGTCCACAGCGGCCGCAGCGGGAAAGCACACAATTGAGCATTCGCGCCGACGTTATCCCCCGCAAGATGAGTCGCATTCAAGGTCGTAGGAAAAACACCATTCTCGACCCAATCAATCATCACCCCGATGTTCGTCTGCGGGAAAGGCCCGTTCGCCTCGTAGGGGTTCAGCTCGCAGTGCGCGGCGCCAGGCACCACCAGGAACAGACGATACCAGTCACCCAACGCCTGGGTGCTTTCGTTGTACGATACGTCAGGGTACACGGTCGTGCGGACAGACTCATGGTAGTGGAGTGGACCGAGGAACCGGTCGGGATGCTCGCGTCGGATTTCACCGTGGTAGTGGATGATTTTGCCCCCGGCGGCGCGGAAATCGGTGAGGTCTGGCCACTGGGTCTGGAGGCTGTCGGCGTAACATTTCCAGCCGAGTTCCATCCATTCTTTTAGTACGTCGTAGGCAGGTGACGTTCTGGAGGGTGGAGAGATTATCAGCTTCGCGTAGTCCGAGGAATCGAGCGACCTATTCGCCGCCGAGGGCGGTGATGTCTAGTTCCCACTCGTCGGTGTCGGAGTTATATTGGGTTTCGGCGTCACTGCAGGCGGCCCCCGGCTGGTACCAGATATGGGCTGGCTTGCCGTATAGAGTGTGCAGACCGTCGAGCATGATGCTAGCTGCTAGGGCGCCCTGGGCAGTGACGGTGCCGTTCTGCGCGGGGGTGCTGTAGGAGACCGAGATGTGCTTTTTCAGGTTCTCGGACGTGGTCTCCGCGGGGCAGGAGAAATGCTGGCCGATGGTCGAGTTGATGTTGAAATGCAGCTGGCAGAGGTCGCTGCGAGTGAGGACACCGTCGATCGTCCCGTCCCGGGAGTCGCACGCCGCGATGGTCAAGTTCATGATTTTCTCGAGTTCGCAGGGAGGCGGGTAGTATCCGATGGTTTGTTCGACGACGTCGGGAAAGAGGTGGTTCACCTGCTGCTGGCCGTAATGGATCGCGGGGGCGCCGATGATCATCCCGTCGAAGAGGTCGGGGAATCGCTGGACTTGATTCCATCCCTCGCGTCCACCCCTCGGAGCAACCCAGGTAGTAGGAGTATGGCGTGTCTTTGGCGTTGTAGAGATTCTTGGTGAAGTCCTTTGCCGATCAGGGCGAGCTCGTGGTGCGATTCGTATCCGATGGAGTAGATCGCCTCCCAGTTGACCGTCCCGTTGGCAGTCGGGAAGACAGCGTCGAGCTGGTTGTCGAATCTGCCGAACCCTCCGTCCGTGAGACCGCCGGCAGCGCCATAGATGGGGGCACTGGCAATGAATTTGGAGCCCGAGTTGATGGCAAAGCCACCGCCCCCGCTCTTACGAACACAAACACGATCCCGAGGGCATAGCATAAATCATTATCCGGCTCTTTGGCAACAGCGTGGCAAGAAAGAGTATGATCGGGGTTCGGTGACACTTCCACTGATATCACGCCTTACTGCAGGTTGGCATCCCTGGCCTACTACTGGACTGGTTTTTTTTTTTTTTTTGTTTAATACAAATTCTACATTCGGTAGTATACATTTCCTGCAGAAATCTTATTTAATAAGATCTATAGGCTCAGGTAATATACAGGCGTTGTGTTCTCAACTACTGTGTATAATGGAATCCAGGTGGATACTCGAACATCCCTTCTCAAACCGGTAGGGGTGCGAGCCTGCAATAACGCGATCTCTACCTTGAACCACGCATTCTGCTGTCCACCTTCCTATCTGAGACGGTAGCGGGTCATAGGATAGTGTGCGCGTAGCATTCAGGGTGTGCTGTACCGCTGCTTGATATTGAAAAATAATATAGAGCTTCGCTCTGTACGCCGTAGGCGACCTGCCCATCACCAGCTCTCTTGAGTGGTGGGGATCCAAGGCTGAATAGCCAGCTCTGTTTACCCCCATCTAGTTCTTGACGTATTGCGAACGAGGAATAAAAAGGTGTAGGGCGTGCAGGGGGTAGGCTCAGACTGTTATCGCGTCTTGGAGTGGGGCGGGGACCAAGGTGGTGCGGTCGAGGGTGCTGGAGAGGTGGTGTTGGGGCACTAGGATGGGATGGGGTAGTTGAGGCGTTGGCTTAGGGCTAGGTGGCGGCGGGACGGGTGCCACCGTGGAGGTGGAGTATGACAAGGGACGGGGTTGTGTTGAGGAGTGGGAGACTAGTATCATAGGCTGGCGATAGGGACCGGGCGGATGGCGCCGTTGGTGGTCAAATATGTCGGAGTTGGGGTGAGGGGTTAAGGGCACGGGGAGACGGCGCGATAGGGTTATTCGATTCCTCGAATATTGTCACTCGGTTTGGCGGGCTCGCGGTGCCAGCTAGATGGCTGCAAGGGAGGAATCCAACCAGTCATGGAGATCATCCGCATCGGTCATAATCTCACTGCATGCGTAGCTGTTCGATACCGTACAGACGCAGTACAACCACACAGATCGTGGCCTAGAGCTGCGAGGGGAGGGGACGTATGTTATCTTCGTATCTAGGGGCAGATAACGTACAGTTGCTTCGTTACGTACGTTGGTATTCAGTCATGCACCTCGTTGCCCTATTGGTGGTCGACCCTACCCTCGAGTCCTGATCAAGAGCAGTGGTCAGCCCCAGATGATTTAAGTTCTCAAGGGGGGGCCTTATTTGGCCGTCGCAGTCTCCCATCGGTTCCGACAGGCGAGAACATACTCCGTGGGGTCCGGAGGGGAATGGAAGTGTGGAAGCCAGGGGGACGGGTAGGGCCATGATTCGCAGGCCGAACGAAGCTATTTTCTGACACACGCTGACCATCTGGCACAGACCGACCAGAACCCACCGGTCAGATCAAACCAGAATCTTATTTCAAGCTCCCGAAAAACATGGCGAATGAAAAGAACAATGGATATTGAATCAGTGTGCGGGGTGTGCATGTCCGCAGCACATGCATTTGTGCTGACAGCCCTCAGACCACCCCGATGGTTCGCCTGACACTAACGTGATGCATGGCGTATCGTGCTCACTTTGCCGTGGGGACGCGCGTGCCACTGGAAGGAGCTTGGACTGCCCCCTGTCCACGGCTGGGACTGGAGGGCGAGTGCGATCCATCACGTCATGCAGCAAGGCGTCCAGGATTTGAATTTTGCAAGCGCCCCCTGCACATACTGGCACTCTATATGGATGCTGGTGGTCGCGACATTCCAGATGTTATACGAGTACACGGCACAGACATCACACACGATATGGTTTTCGGGTTACTCAGAACTGTCCCAGAAGGAAGATCCTGGTGGTCCTGGTCTTCCTGGAGGACGATCGTTCCCTCCGATGCTTGTCGTGGAAGCAAACATTGCCCCTCCCGGCCCGCACTAGACAGGGGAAACACCATCACTCAGAACAGTGAATGGTAGGTTGTGGAGCCTATATTACTCCCAGGCTGTCGGAATCTGGTTGGGCTTTGTAAAATCTCCCGCCTGGCTGCAGTGACACTGACAGCCACCCCTCGACATCATGACTGCTTCCACGAACGGGCCTCCAGAGGGGGACGTGCCCGATGCCATCGCCATCATCGGCTTCGACCTCAAGTTCCCCCAGGACGCCGACACGCCCGAGAACTTCTGGAAGCTGCTCCTGGAGGGTCGGTCGGCCATGACCGAGGTCCCCGCGGATCGGTGGAATATCGATGCCTTCTACCATCCAGACCCCGACCGACTGGACAGCGTGAGTCAGCCCTGGTTCTCCTGTGGTACGCCAACTGACCTGCCTCGATGAGGATAGATGCATTCCCGCGGGGGCCATTTCGTGAAGGAGGACCTCTCGCGCTTCGACGCCCCGTTCTTCTCCATGTCGTCTGCCGAAGCAGCGGCCGTCGACCCAGCGCAGCGGAGTCTCCTCGAGTGCACGTACCACGCGTTCGAGAGCGCAGGCATCCCCATCGAGGCCGTCAGCGGATCCCGCACCTCCTGCTTTGTGGGCTCCTTCTCCCGCGAATACGATGCCATTGTCAACCGCGATCCCCAGATCCAGGCCAGGTACGCCGCGGTGGGGCTCGGTATGGCCATGCTGGCCAACCGTCTGAGCTGGTTCTACGACATGCGCGGACCCAGTCTGGCACTGGACACGGCGTGCTCGAGCACCCTGATTGCCCTGCATCTGGCGGTCCAGAGCTTGCGTAACGGGGAAAGCGACATGTCCGTCGTGGCCGGGTGCAACCTGATCATGAACCCGGACACCAATTCCATCCCCTTGTCCAACATGGGCTTCATGGGCAGCGACGGGGTCTGCTACAGCTTCGACCATCGTGCGAATGGCTACGCGAGAGGCGAGGGCACGGCCGTGATGGTGCTGAAGCCCGTCAAGCAGGCCCTCCGCGACGGAGACCTCATCCGCGCTGTCATCCGCAATACGGGCTCGAACCAGGACGGGCGAACGCCTGGCATCACCCAGCCGAGTCGGGAGGCGCAGGGGGCCCTGATCCGCGAGACGTACCTCCAGGCAGGCCTGCCCCTAGACAAGACGGCCTTTTTTGAGGCCCACGGCACAGGCACAGCCGTGGGTGATCCATTGGAAGCCGGAGCCATCGGCGACGTTTTCAAGGATCACCGGTCCGAACCCATCATTGTCGGCGCGGTCAAATCGAACATCGGCCATCTCGAGGGCGCGTCGGGTCTGGCTGGCCTGATCAAGGCCGTTCTCGCCCTCGAGAATGCCCTCATTCCCCGGAATATCTGGCTGGAGAAGCTCAACCCTGCTATTGCGGCAGACGAATGGAAGCTGAAGGTAGGTTAGGTGGTCGAGCCCAGTCCGAGGCCACGCTGACCAATTGCATTTTGCAGTTCCCGACAGAAACCATGGTTTGGCCTGGCGAAGGCCTCCGTCGAGCATCGATCAACTCCTTCGGGTACGGAGGCGCCAACGCCCACGTCGTGGTGGACGATGCCTATCATTACCTCCAGGAGCGCCGACTTGTTGGCAGGCACCGCACCGTGCCCCAGCCGCCCAAGTCTGTCAGTGAGCCCAGAGTCAGAACAGAAGCGCCATGGGGCCGACCTCGACTGTTTGTTTGGTCTGCGGCGGACGAGGGAGGGCTTGAACGGGTGTCTGGCGCGTATCGAGACCACCTCCGAGAGGTCCAAGACCCCAACGACGAGTACATGAGCAACCTCGCATATACACTGTCCAGCAGACGCACCCACCTGCCTTGGAGGTCGTTCGTAGTTGCAAACTCCGTCGACGATCTCCAGGCTCGCCTCGCCACATCTCTGTCCAAGCCAGTGCGGTCGTCGGCAGGCATCAGCCCGACCCTGGCATTTGCCTTCACCGGCCAGGGCGCGCAATGGTATGCGATGGGCCGGGAATTGGCTGTCTATCCAACCTTTGCGAGTGCGCTGCTTGATGCAGAACAGTATCTAACCTCGCTGGGCTGCGCATGGAAAGTAACCGGTAGGTGCACTCTAAACCACACCCAAGCACAAGCTAACAGATGCCAGAGGAGCTTGATCGCCCCGAGGAGTCCTCGAAAATCAACGATCCAGCTCTAGCCCAGCCCCTCTGCACCATCCTGCAAGTCGCGCTCCTGGAACTTCTCGCCGAGCGGAACATCACCCCCTCCGCCGTGGTCGGGCATTCGTCCGGCGAGATCGCCGCCGCCTATTGCGTGGGTGCCCTATCCAAGCATTCCGCCTACAAGGTTGCATACTACCGCGGTCTGTTTACAGCCAAGCTGACCCACAACACAGCCAAGAAGGGCTCGATGATAGCGGTTAGTCTGTCAGAGACCGACGTTCAACCATACCTGGAGCGCGTGCGGTCTGAGGTTGGCGGGCAACTCGATGTTGGCTGCATCAATAGCCCGAAAAATGTCACACTCACCGGCGATGAATCATGCGTCGACCATGTGAAGAAGCTCCTGGATGAGGAGGAGATCTTCGGTCGCAAGCTGCCAGTCCCCGTGGCCTACCACTCCCCGCAGATGCGGGAGATTGCCGGGGAATATCTTGCGGCGCTCCATGACATTGAATCCAGGACGGAAGCATCCCCGGAGGCTTTCCCATCCATCTTCTCGTCTGTGACAGGATGCCAAATGAACCAGGCCGCCGCCTCGAGGCCCGAGTACTGGGTGGAGAATATGGTCTCGCCCGTCCGCTTTTCCTCAGCTTTGACCGAGCTGTGCGAAACAATGCAAACCGAAGACCTCGGCCAGACGGAAGTGACGCCACTGGCCCTGATTGAAGTCGGTCCCCGTGCCGCGCTCCGCCGTCCCATCGAAGAAGGGCTGGCAATCCAAGGGCGATCTGAGGTCTTCTACGACTCGGCGCTGGCGCTGAACGTGGATGCCATCGCGTCGGCCATGCAGCTGACGGGCAGACTCCATTGCCGGGGGTTCGAAGCAAACATCGTCGCTCTCAATGCTCTGACCGAGTCGGAGTCTGACAGGGCGCCCATCGTGGACCTCCCTCGCTATCCCTTCAATCACTCCCAGGGCTACTGGACTGAAAGCCACATGAGCCGGAATCACCGGTTCCGTACCCATCCAAGACACGAACTTCTCGGCGCGAGAACCCTGGATTGGAATCCGCTCGAGGCCAAGTGGCGACACATCATTCGCGTGTCCGAGCTACCTTGGATCAAGGATCACAAGTTCAACGGCTCTGAGCTGTATCCCGCAGCGGGGATGATCGTGATGGCCATCGAGGCCGCTCGGCAGATGGCAGATCCATCTCGCCAGATTGCCAGCTACAGCCTCGAGGATGTCGCCCTCCTCAAAGCCCTCCTGCTGAATCTCAGCCCTAAGGGGGTGGAGACTGAACTTCACCTCCGGCCGCAAAAGCGGCTCCGCGCAGGCTGTGACCGCCACGCGTTCCACCTGTACTTTCGCACCTCGGCCGACTGGGTCGAGACCTGCCATGGAACGGTCGTCACGCACTATAAGCCTGAGACAAGCCCAGCAGACCCCAAGCTCGAGGCCCGGCTCCGTCACATCTTCCCGCGGTGCACACGCTGGATCGACTCGTCCGCCCTGTACGAGAACCTGGCGAAGTATGGCTTCGGCTTCGGGCCGGCCTTCCAGACCCTCCGCAACGTCTACTACAACCAGGCCGGCGAAGCGACTGCCTTGATCGATCCCCGCGACTGGACCGCCAAGGTGAAGGACAGTCATCTTGTGCAAGACCACGTCATCCATCCCACGGCTCTGGACGCGCTGCTGCACCTCACCGCGGTGGGGGAATCGTCTGGATCGTGGGAACCTCTTGCCACGTCTGTGCCCACGAAGATCGCCAACATGTGGATTTCCAATGCCCTGCTGGCCCACCCAGAGAACCAGTGCCTGCGCGTCGCCACGCAGCGCACATTCCGCGGCTATCGCGATAACATCTTCTCGGCTGCAGCGTACGACAGCGTGACGGACGAATGCCAGATCCTGATGGATGGCCACCAGTCGACGGCCATCAGTAGTCGGCAGCCCTCGGATCCGGAGAAGTACACGCTGGGATTGGACATCGACTGGAGGCCAGATGTCGACTTACTGACGCCCGATCAGCTCCGTGTCGCCTGCCGCGAAACAGTTACACCAGATGACGTCGCAGATCCTCTCCTTCTCGATAAGGAAGAGCTGGTCTTGCTCTTCTATCTCCAGCAAGCAATCACCAAGCTCGACGCGGGAGGCTTCAACGGGGAGGCCAGGCATGCTGTCAAGTATATCGAGTGGATGAAGAAACGGGTCGAGGAATACGAAGCCGCCGACGGCATCAAACCCTCCTTGGGCGATACCGACTACTTCCGCCAGCTTCTCGCCGAGATACCACCCAGCCTGGAGGCGGCGCTCTACAGCGATGTCGGGGAAAACCTGGCCGAGATTCTGCGCGGCGAGATCGATGCCATGGAGATTCTCTTCTCCGGCGAGAGCAGGGCCGCATCGTACTATACGAGCCAGACATTCACCGCAGTCAACAAGGCCGCCTCGACATACGTCGATCTCCTGGCGCATAAAGACCCCTCGATCAAGATCCTCGAAGTCGGTGCCGGGACAGGCGGCCTGTCGGCATCGATCCTGGGCCGGCTCGCACTGCCCGGCAAGAAGCAGAAGCGTGGTCTTCGCTGCACACGCTACACCTACACGGACATCTCGCCCGGGTTCTTCGAGGCCGCGACGGAGCGCTTCAGGCCGTACTCGGATCAGATGGAGTTCCGGGTGCTCGATGTAGAAAAGGATCCCGTCGAGCAAGGGTTTGATGCGGCGGCCTACGATGTCGTGGTTGCATCCGCCGTGCTCCACGCCACGCCGTATGTCACGGCCGCGCTGGGCAATGTGCATCGGCTGTTGAAGCCCAATGGCAAGCTGGTCCTCGTCGAGCCATCGAACCCGACCGCGGCGCGACTGCCGTTTGTATTTGGCTTGCTACCGAGCTGGTGGCTGAGTGTCGAGGAGTATCGATACTGGGGCCCGCTGATCTCGGATGATGAGTGGGACACTGAGCTGAAGAAAGTCGGCTTTAGGGGGGCAGATGTCTACTTTCGCGACTATCCTGACCACAGGCACAATCTGAGCTTCATTGTCTCCGTCGCAGAAAGCCCTACCCTTCCACCCGTGCCAATGCCTAATACCGTCATCCTTCTCCCGGACCACTCCCCTCAGCATCATCCTCTGGCCATGGCGCTGCAGACTAGCCTTCAGGGACTGGGTAGCAATGCCACCATCTTGCCATATGATGAAGTGATATCGGCAAGTATCGAGGACGCATTTTGCATCTCCCTGCTCGAGATCGAAACGCCCTTCCTAGCCACCGTCCAAGCCCCAGACTGGCAGCGACTACAGACCATAGTCCGACTCGCGACGGGCATCCTCTGGGTGACGCAAGGCCGGGACGGTAACCCTGCCCTGGGCCTGGTGACGGGCCTGAGTCGCACCATCCGGACCGAGTTGCCCCAGCTGCCCTTCATCGAGCTCGCGCTCGAAGACAGCTGCACCGTCGAAATGGCCAGCGAGCACATCACGCACGTATTCCACACCTGCGTCCTCACCCCCGGCCCCGTCGACGAGAAGGAGGCCGAGTACGAGGAAAGGAACGGGATCCTGCACATCAACCGAGTCACAGACGCCACCTGGCTGACCGACCACGTCGCGGCAGGAGTCCTCTTGCCCACGCCCCATCGGCAGGCCCTCCGTCCCCATCGCTCCGAGACCCTCTCCTTGAAGATCCGCAGCCCGGGCGTCCTCACCTCCTTCTACTTCAAGGCCACCCAGCCCGACCACACCCCCTTGGCCGCCGACGAGGTGGAAATCCAAGTCCAGGCCTTCGGAATAAGCTTCAAAGACTGCATGGTCGCCCTCGGCCAAGTCCCCGCCAACAGCCTGGGGCTGGAATTTTCGGGGAGTGTTCTGCGCGTGGGATCCGGGGTTTCGCGTGCTGAATTCCAGCCCGGAGACCGGGTCTGCGGCCTCGCGCCCAACGCCTTCGCGACGAGACTCCGCACCGCCGCGGCAGCCCTAATGAAGATCCCCAGCCATTTGTCCTTCTCCACTGCAGCTGCCCTCCCCCTCAGCTTCACCATCGCCTACCACGCCCTGTCTAACCTGGCGAATCTCAAACAAGGCGAATCTGTGCTCATCCTCTCTGGGGCCGGGGGCGTGGGCCAGGCCGCGATCCAGCTAGCCCGTCTCGCAGGCGCAGACATCTACACGACCGTGGGCACCGCAGAGAAGAAGGAGCTGCTCATGCAGCTGTACCACATCCCCGCGGACCACATCATCGTCGGCGACAAAAACACCCCTTTTGCCCCGGAGCTCCAGCGCCGCGTCGATGGTGTGGACGTCATCCTCACCTCGCTTGGCTGGGAAAACCTCCACCAGTCTCTAGAATGCCTCCTCCCCTTCGGCCGCATCATCGACATCTCGGCCAGCGATCGTCGCGACTGGGAAGCCCCGCCGGCGCGCTTGTTTGCTTCTAACATCACCTACGCCACCATCGACCTGGCCCTAATCCTCACCACCTCCACCCCCTTAGTCGCATCCCTGCTCAGCTCGATCAGCAAGCTCCTCTCCAGCTCTACCCTCAGTGCCCCAAGCCCCCTCCAGACCTTCACCCCGTCGACCATCGAGGATGCCTTCCGGCTCCTGCAATCCGGAACCGCCGCCGGGAAAGCCGTCATCGAGCTTGATGATGATGACATTGTTCCGGTCACGGAAACAGCCCGTCCGGCATCCGCCTTCCGCGCCGACGCCAGCTACGTGATCGCGGGGGGGCTGGGCGGACTGGGCCAGAACACCGCGCGATGGATGGTGCAGCGGGGAGCACGACATCTCATCTTGCTGAGTCGGTCCGGGCCCAAGGGCCACGACGCGGCCACCTTCCTGCACGAGCTGCGCGAGAGGGGCGTCACCGTCGCCACCCCGGCCTGCGATATCGCTGACCGCGACGCTTTGGAGTCGGTCCTGCACGCCTGCGCTGAGACCATGCCCCCTGTTCGGGGGTGTATCCAGGCCACCACCGTGATGGGCGTAAGTCAACCCCATCCCCATCCCCATCCCCATCCCCATCCCCATCCCCAATCCCACCCACCCAGACAACACAGCTATCCCCCAGCCCTAACCCAGCTACCCACACTAACCCAACCCCAAACCCCCAGGACACCCTCTTCTCCACAATGCCCGTCGAAACCTACCACGCGACCCTGCGCCCCAAAACCACCGGGTCATGGAACCTGCACGCCCTCCTCCCGTTCAACCTAGACTTCTTCATCCTCCTCGCCTCGGGCAGCGGCATCACCGGCACGCGCGGCCAATCGAACTACGCCAGCGCCAACACGTACCAAGACGCGCTGGCCCGGCACCGCCTCTCGCGCGGCCAGCGCGCCATCGCCCTGGACCTGGGGCTGCTCGTCGACATCGGCATGGCGGCCTCCAGCGCCAACAAAGACAGCATGACAAACATCACCAAGCTGGGGTACCGCGGGCTGCTCGAAAAAGAATACCTGCGGATATTGGACTGTCTGTGTAGCGAAGACTACTACCGCTCCCCGCCCCGTCTCGGGTTTCAGAATACCTACCCCCGCTCGCAGGTCCTCACGGGTATCGAAC
Source organism: Aspergillus ellipticus CBS 707.79 (assembly GCA_003184645.1). Classification (NCBI taxonomy): domain Eukaryota; kingdom Fungi; phylum Ascomycota; class Eurotiomycetes; order Eurotiales; family Aspergillaceae; genus Aspergillus; species Aspergillus ellipticus. Next base: position 29,826 of record KZ826120.1, read on the forward strand.
TCCCTCAATCGTTCTTCGAACCGGACTACCACACCACTGGAAAGAATACTAAAGACTGGCTCCGCTGGATCCCCCGGCCCTTGTTCCGGAATCTTACCGCGCAGGCTAATCTCGGCACCCCTTCCCCCTCACTCTCACTCTCCTCCTCCTCCTCCTCCTCCTCCTCCTCC
>KZ826121.1:0-29771 GCA_003184645.1 Aspergillus ellipticus CBS 707.79
ATTGTTAGGGGTTGGGAACCCTTATAAAGAGATGCTTGGTTCCCTGCGCTTGTAGTCTATAAGAGAGACTCTCCTAGATAAGGCGTGGCGGCTAGTTAACTGTTGCTCAGTTAACTTGTGTTGACCTTTTAGTCTAGCGGGAAAGTATCATCACGTGCTTGCGTCCGTCCCGTAACATTAATGTTCTATAATTTATCTGGACTTTTATATCTATTACTAGAATTAGTTTTAGATAATATATCTAGTCTTTTACTTCTATTGCCAGGATTAATCTTAAATAATATATCTAGTCTTTTATTTCTGTTACCAGGATTAATCCCAGATAATATATCTAGTCTTTTATTTCTATTACTAAGATTAATATATAATAATTTATCTAGTCTTACTGTCAGTCCTGTAGTAAGTCTATTTATCTTATCTTCAGGTACCTCGGCCCTGCTGATTAGTCTATTAAGACTTGATATATCTCTAGAAGCTTATACTATCTGATTAAAGTCTTCCTGCAGATTAATAGATTAGTTTAAGCAGTATTTTAGATCTCTTTTATAAAATTCTAGATTTATAATTAGCTTAAGCTGATTACCTCTCTTTAGTAATATATAATACTATTTATTACTTTTATTATATTAAAAAAATATTTTTTTTTAATATAACTATTTAGCTTGCTATTATTTTTTAAGTAATATAAAATATAATAATTCTATATTCTGAAATAGAAGAGATTCAGTAATTATTTATACTAAAATTTAAATAATATCTTTAATTAGCTATTATCTGTATCAGATTTTTTTATTAAGATAGTACAGTTTCTTATAAAATTAGTAGTATTAATAATATAATTTTAATATATTTTACTAATATTTAAATTAATTACTAAAGCTTTTATAATCTTTAAAATAATTTAATTATATTATTTTATAATACTATTCTAAGTAGGTATCTCAGCTTTAATAAATTTAAACTTAATTTCTTAATACGATATCTATAATTTTAAAGTTCTGAACTCTATAGTATTATCTATTCTAATAATAATCAGTATCTAACCAGATTATCTTTCAGCCTATTTAATCTAAATATTTAATTAGTTTATAACTTCTTTTACTTTACAGCTTAGTATAATAAAAATTTATAAAAATTAAATATAATTATTAATTAATAAAAGATAATATAACTTATCTCTAGTATTTTTATAATTAGGATCCTAAAAGTCTATATATATATATTAAAGTAGCTTTTTTATATATAGAATAAGAATATAACTCTACTTCTTAACTTACTTTATATAAATATAAATCTTGTATTTATCCTCAAGCAGTTTATTTCTCTTTCTAAGATATAGATTATCTATATTTATTAAGCTTAAGTGTTTATTAAATCTATATTATCTAGAATAATCTAATCTATAATAAATCAGATTCTGCTTTTCTACTTTAATATTATTTACTGATATTATTAAGTATATATACTACTTCTCCGCTCACTTGGACGAAGCGGACCAGACGCAACTTCATTTGGTAAACTGAGCTCAGGCAAATGGCGAACAGCAGCGCGCCAGATTACAAGGCGCGTTTGCAGAGGGCAGAGGAAAAGCTTCAGCAGGAAGCGGTGTCCCCTACAGCTTCTACCCTGGACTAAATGCACAGCCATACAGCAAAAGATTTATCAGTCCGTTTGCGCCTACTTGGCACCACCAGGACAGCCTGCCGCGCAAGTATTCCCGTCGCGTTCTGTCTTAGAGGGATTCGGAGAAGAGTTCAGCAAAAGGCCTATAAGCAGTGAGCAGGATCTGGAAAGCCTCGAAAGATTCAGGATGGAGAACTATGTTCGTGATATTATCGCGGAACTCTGCAAGATATCTGCTGTCCGAGAAGAATTTCAATTAGGTGATGGAGTTAGGTTTGATAATCATGCTAATACGCTTGATACAGTCAACATCGACCCGTCTTAGAAGGATAAAGCGGTAAAATCCCAATATTCCCGACCAGATCAATATTGTATTCACCGTGTCGACGGCGATAAAAGTACAATTATTATGACTGTTGAATACAAGCCATCCTATAAACTATCTGTTGAGAATCTTCGAGCGGGCCTGCGGCCATTACGGTTCTGAAATAAGATAGTTAAATTGAACTCTATCTCTACAGAGGTCCCTGAGAAATTAAGATATAATACAGTCTGGTTAACTGGCTCGGCTGTAGTTCAAGAGTATCATATCATACTCCAGGAAGGGCTCGAATACTTATACTTAACTAATAGATTTGTATTAGTTTTGCTGTAGGTTCCCTATAATAATCCAGGTACCTTATACTATTATCTCTGTGAACCCAGCCAGGAAGTTAATCCAGATAATAACTCAGGATTTATACAACAGCCGCTAGCAGCTGTTGCACGGGTGTTGTGCTTATGCCTTATGAGTTTCCGCTCAGAATATCGTGACCAGGAGTGGTGAAATAATACAGAGAAGCTACCAAAGTAGAAGACAAGTTTTGATCACACATATTCTCAGATTTCTAGATCAGATTTGCAATAAAATCCACCAGACTTAGATTATACAGCATCGGAGTATACATGCCCCGAATATACTATATCAGAATATATGCCGTCTTCATCTCCTGCTCCATCACCGGCTAATATACGTCGAATACCGGCACGGTCTCGAGCTAGCTGTGCCTCGCCGAACTTAATTCCACGCGATGATTCTGACTCTAGATCTGATTCTGAGGCAAACCAAGCTCAAGAAGGAAGAAAGCGTGGCTACAGTCATGTTACATCATCTCCTCTATCTCCGTCAGCCCAACAATCAACACGCCATGCAGGATCTCGAGATAGCCAGAGCAGGTGCCAGGATCAGCAGTATACCACACAGATTTGCACTCAAAAATGTCTACATACCCTGCAGCAAGGTGGCCAGCTGGATGTTGATTATCCCAATGTCAAGCTCCACCGACGGGGGGAAAACACTAGCCAACATCTTATCAATGCTGTCACACTGATCCAGCAACTCAAATAACAATTAGATAAGAATATCGACCAAGGCTGCACACCTTTGGGGGGATATGGCGTATCAGGAGCTCCATTCAAGGTTACCTACACTGCATATGGATATACTATGATTGGCAAAGAGACGACTTCTCAAAGGTGGGACGAAGTTTCGCGTGAAGTAGAGGTATATCGTGTACTTCAAAAAGCACAGGGATCTGCTGTTCCAATTTTTCCGGGGGCAATCAATTTGCACAAATTCTACTTCGTACATGGAGTCGCCGAGATCCGCCATATGCTCATCATGGCTTGGGGGGGCGAGCCTATCAGGATATCTCATGATGAGATGATAGCACATGAGATTGACAGGTCGAAAAACGAAATTCTTTCTCTGGGAGTAGTGCACCAGGATCTCCGGCTGGACAGTATTTTGTGGAATGCTGAGTTCGGACGAGCTTTAATTATTGACTTTCATTGTTCTAAATTGGATCACTGAGCTACACAAAAGCGACCAAGATTATAGGGGAAACATTTCTGCCGAGCAGAGACACGCTTCCGGAAACGACTCCGTACGGCATAGGAATGAGGCCCTGGGACTGAGGGCAAACGTGAGTGAGCGGTGGATCTGCTAAGTTAGACAGCGAGCGGCTAGAGAATGTTGGATGCCGTGTCTGGGACAAGCACATCCATACCTAAGATTTTTGCCAATGTTATCAGTTAGTGCGCATAATGGCACACTCATTACACTCTGATTCCAACGCGCAGCAATTAATTTCCGCCATATAGTTCTTCGGTCACCCCCTTGTTCCGGTCTACCATATCCAGATATTTTCGGTAATTAACATTGAGATTCCTTGTTCCTGAGAATATAAACCAACCAATTAATGGGACCGCTCTTTCGCCATACGGAGGTTTCTTATAGACTACCATTGGTGCTGTTCCCGCCCATGTTCCTCAGAAGGGGCAGGGCTGATAGGTGTATATTGTACAAGCTAAATCAGCTAATAGGATTGTTATCAATAATAAACTCAGCCCAGGTTGAAACAATCTCAAGGATCATATTATTAGCTGCTACGATCAGATGTCAAGGATTATTAAGTAATAATCTATTTCGCCTAAAGTTATCGAATAGACACAAGTATATCCTCTCCTTTCACTGTTGGTGGACATTTTAATATAAATGGAATCCCAGTGTTTAACCACTTTTAACCAGGATCTGTTCTTTATCTCGGTGGTTTTTATAAGCTGAGGTTCGCTGACTGCAAGGAAAATATAAAATATTAGAAAAACCCTCTATAACAGCTTTATAGTCCTTACCTATAAAACAAGGCTATCTCTATATAGTTGCTGCTATTTATTCTCCAAAGCAGAGGCTGTTCGCTGGCGATCTTGTAGTATAACTCAATTATAGGTGTCTTTAATTTAGTACTAAGATATTTCTGATTGCTTAAGCTAGATTAGAAGAAGCTCTTTCTCAGGATAATATTATTTATTATATTCTGATATAATGAATTCTGAATCAGTAGATAGTATTCTTAGAAAATTCTTTAGAAATAAAATATCTTAATATTTGTATAAAAGACTTAGGATATTAGTAGATAAATAGAGGGTACCCAAGAATATTCTTTCTATAATTTATATACCTCAGCTGGCGGAGTTGGCGCAGTAGGAAAGACTGATCAGGTAATAGACTGCGGCAAGATCTAGGATTACATGTAGGTTTCTTGGGCGAAATGAGTGCAGTATAGTCAAGAAGGAAGCGCTCTCTTTCCTGGATTTTGACTGGACAGCCTCGGCCCGGAAAATATATAGATACATACTTCTGTAATTAACTAACTATAAAAATATTAATATAGAGACTGAAGCGATAAATTCTATCATAATTATCTTGTAGGTTTTATAGCTTTTGGCTCGATAAGCCGCAATTTAATTATCGACTAGTAAATATACAGACTAACATAGCTCTATAGATCTCTCTACAGATTTGGATTATAGGAGATTATAGGGGATTATCTTTAACAGTGGCAAGTTGATGATGGGTTAATAGCTTCTCTTATTATATCGATAATATAGATAAAAATATAATTTATTACGGCGTATATCAGAGTAATACATCTGTGTTGGCACAACTTAATTTGATGGCTCAGGCACCACTGGCAGGGGTATAGTATAATATAAGAAAAAGTACATCTTGAATTCAGCAGGATTAATTTTTTATAATATACTATACTAAAGAAGGTTATTAGCTTTTATACTCTGGTTTATTACAGTACTTCCCGCGTCTATATAATATTTTGGCGTCAGCTGAACTAATCAGAATATAGAATAACCTTACTCTAGCAGAGCCGCTGCACGAGCTGTACCTTAAACTACTCCACGAACTAGTTCGGGGAAAGTCTATCTGGGCCGCGGGTGGCGAGTGCAGCGGGATTATCCAAGTTCCTATTACTATAATAAACCTATTGCAGGCTGTTACTATATATAGTTAAATTAAAAGATATTATTTTGCCGAAGAACTAATAAGGGGAGAAAAGACTGATAAATATATCTTAATAAAGCTGGTCCTTACTCTACTATAAATATAACTGCTCCGGAAAATAAGGACTAGAATAGTTTATCCCTTCCATACAAGTCTCTGGAAGCAATGAAAGACTTATTTACTTATTAGCTATTAATACCTGAGATTAATAACTGTAAAAGATATATCCGAAGTAATATAATTCATATTCTAGACTTTTCTGATTATATCACGCTCCTTTACAGCTATAAAGATAGGTCAGATAATTTCTAGTTGGAAGAGAAGTTCTACTGACTGGATAATATCTGTCATATTAGCTTGATTTCTTTTTATCTTTGCTCATGTGCGGACACTATAATTAGTCAGTTTTGTAGTAGCATGATCATTAGAATGGCGGTACCTATTACTAAAGTATTACCTGTTGCTCTCCAGAAACTTAGTGATGCGATTGTAGATCGGCTGGCTTCAATATAGTTATTATATCCATCCTTGTTATAAAGATTTTTACCCTCTCACTCAACCTTCCACGCTACAAAGACAGAATGAAGAAACTTATATTAATATTGAGTGACTCCAAGATGTACGGAAAATGAGCTGTGATTCTGACACTAGATGCCAGCACATATTCCACATGAATAAGTTCTTCTATCTAGCAGAATGTATGGTTGCTTTCCCAATCTTATAATATTCCTACCAAGTCATTCTGAACAAATGGAAATAGAGAGCAGAAAATACACTCACGCCTTGTATCTATATATAGATTATTGTATCGGCTTGAATAGTAAACAGTCAGTTAATTAGCATGTCCAGCCGCGCTGTACTGGGTTTTGTTCCTCTGATAGTAGTTACTTTTGAGCTATACTTTTCACAGCCTATATTGTGTAAAACAAATACTGCCCACTGCTGTATTATTATAAGGTGAAAGATCATATTAATTATTAGAAATATATCTGTGCGAATATCTGCTGGATATTATATAACATTATATGACGAGTGCGAGGACAACAAGCTAGCACCTATCCAGTTGCTGATTGTTAGTATAATAGAAAATGCAACAAATGTGGCGACATCCTACAAGCCAACAGCAAAGATGTCATGACTAACAAGAGCTCAGTGTAGTATACCAATATTTTATAGAATTGGGGCTGTTAGTATGACAGTTACCTATATTCGTGAAATCAGATAATACTACGTAGTGTAGGTTATACAAACATTATTATTACAATAGACATGTAGACGTGAAGTTAGGATCCATATAATAGGCTAAGGAGATCTGCAGCAGTATTAATACACCAGCAGGTAATAAGGAACAGATTATGAAGCGCAATATTTCCAGTATCATAGTTTCTACCCAGGACTTGGACTGAAGACATAGTATCTGAGACGTGGGTAAGCTCCACTCTGTTGTCTGACGGTTAGAAACTTTGCCTTTTAATTTTCTTCTTTTCTCCCTTTTTTCCTCGCTCCGTGGAAAAATAGAGATTTATGCGCAGCGGGAACACGAAGGAATAAACTAATCTTGTCAGTACGACGGGGTTAGACGCCGAGATAGATATTCTTGGAACTGTGGGCGTTACAATATCTGCATTGGTTGCACTAATTAAATTGTTATACAGCTAAATAAAGTACTAAATTTAATATATTTAGAAATATTTTATTTGGAAACCGGCTAGAATAAATTAAACTTATTAATAGAGATAGATATGAAACCTTCTATATAAATTTAGCAATTATAGATAATAATATATAATCTATTTCTAGAATTAACAGCTCAGAATATTTATAAAGTTATATAATCTCTAAATTCTATTTTTACTTTATATATTATCTATAAAAACTGCCAGTATCCTCTCTTTATTATAGATATATCTTAAATTCTGTGATTTAAGAAAGATCATTACTGAAAAATAGTTTTCTGAAAATTTTACCAGCTATATAATCTTTTTAATATAAAAATAATAATTATTATTACTGATAGTAATAACTGTTATTAGATCTTTAAGATATATAAAGATATTCCTGGGGTACAACTGGTAAGATAAAAAGAAAAAAAAATCTTATTTTAAAAAAAGGAGCTTGCTATATATACAGGCTATAGATTACCTGTAAATATAAACTTATAATAACTTCTATCTATTAAACTCTAGTAAAAGTACTAGAGTATAATATAAAATCTGACTGCAGCAGCTGTTGCAAGTAATATTATAACTACTAATATTTAGATAAGAATACTAAGAACTAGATAGTATAGATATATTAGATTAGTACTTCTAATTTTAGAGATAACAGTATACTCTTTTAATTAATTATATATTTAATAAAAATATCTATAATAATACTAGTATCAGTATCTAGTATTTAAATAGTTTTATTTCTTTTATTCTCTGATATTCTTTATCCTGTCTTAATAGAGTTATTAAAAAACTAAAAATTTATCTGTATTTTCTTAGTCTATATTATCAGAATAGAGGATATTAAAATAATAATTCTAGATTATATTATTTCTTAATATAATTAAAAGACTATTAATATTAAGTAACGTTCTAGTTATCTTTAAAAATCTAAATTTACTAATCCTTCTATTATTTAAAATCTATAATATAAAATCAGATATCTCTATCAGAAGATTATATTTTATTAAAAAATATAAAAAATATTACTAACTTTATTTAAAGATAGTAAAGAAGTCTATTATATACTGTAAAATATACTTAAGCCTGTCTCAGTTTATCAGAATCTAGTATAAGCTTTTATAACTTTAGCCTATAGTATTTAAAAAACCAGGATTATAATTAAATAGTCTCTGTAAATAATTTTTAAGAGATTAGCTATTTTAAAGAATAATTTACTATAATTATTTAAGATTCTATTAGATAATAGTTTAGAGAAAGATTATATAATCTTATAAGTAAGATTATTAATATTATACAGATACTTAAGTAAATAGCTATTTTTTATTAAGAATAAAGTTTTTTATATATCTTAAAGTAGTTTCTTATTTAATAGAGAGATATAATAATCCGGAAAACTTATTTTTTAGTATTTAGTAGTATATAGCAGAGTTATTCTATAATTTTTTTTAATAGAAAAAATTACTTTCTAGCTACTTATTGTTTTTTTATAAATTTATTTAAAAATCTACAGCTTTCTCTAATTTAATACAGAGACTTTGACTTTCTTTTCTAGTTATATCTTAATATTAAGATAAAGCTGGAGCAGTATTAGAATACAGAGTATTTCTAGATATAATACTAGATTTATTTTTTAGTACGGTCTAAATATCGCCAGTTATAAGTATTTTTCAGATTTTAATATAACGTAATCAACGGTTAGACGGCCCACACGGTTGGGCGGCCCAGCTGGTAATACTATACAAAAGATTCTTTTTTAAATATAAGATATCTCAACCATCAAAAGTCTAAGAGACCTAAATTATGATATATAAATTTAAAATAATATAAATAATCTTTAGATATATTCTAGAAGTCTTCATAAATATATATAATAGCTTATTATAATATAATACCTGTATTTTATATATATTATATAAAAATTTGATCTATTAATATAAATAAAAATTATAAAAATCTTAAAAATCTATAGAATATTTATTTCTATGTATATAATCTATCTATGAAGTTAGAACCTCTCAAATACAGGTTTCATTGAGATATAATAGAATTAAAAGGATATCTTTTATATGGGATAGTAGGATGGGCCGCCTAACCGTGTGGGCCGTCGAACCGTTGATTACGTTAAGTATTTATAGACAGCTTGCTGAGTTAACTGGTTATAAGATATTTTTTAGTGTCTTTAGATTGCTACTAATAATTATCAGATTCTAGAGATTATAATTATACTTCAGAGAGAGCTACAGAGATAAAAAACTTATTTTTTTCTTTTTTTAGTATCAGTATTATAGCTGTCTGAAAGATAATTAATCTACTTAAATAGTTAGACAGATTCTCTCTATAATTAATATACTCCAGTATCTATTTTTTATTTACTAGATTAAATATATTCTTTTAAAAAATAATCCAGATAATATTAGCTGCCGGGTTATATATACTGCCTGGCTGGCTAGTTAAACCAGATTATATATTAACTAAATTCTGGAATAAAATAAGATATATTTTATAGCTTATATATAAAATACTGGGTCTTCTAGTACTGTAATTAATCAGTTAGTATATAAAAAATAAAATAAATAATTAGTTTAATATAAGTAATATATAAGTATTGTTACGGGTCCAGGCGGGAAGCTCCTAGCCCTAAAGGAATGGCTCGGCTAACGCCTCGCTCCGACTTTGTTCCTCGTACAAAAGAGCAGTGAACTAACAGATAAAAGGCTATCTTTTTAATAATATAAAGATTCTTTTTTTAATAATTTTTTCTTATTTATAAGTACTTCTGTTAATTATATAAATCTAGAGATTTTTTTTATATTAAAAATTATTTCTTCTACTAAACTCTTGCAGAGATATTCTCGGAAAAAAAATAATAATTAAAATAAATAACTATAAGTATATATAAGAACTAGTAAATTAGATAATAAATTTATAAATTTAATTTTATAAATTTTATATAATTTAACCAGTTCTTACTGCAGTACTACTAACCCCAGCTTACTATTTATAATATCTAGATTCTACTCTATTTAATAGAAAAAATCTATATAAATATTATTTTTTTCTTATTAATTTTTATATAAAATTTCTAATTAAAAAAAATATCTTCTTTTTTAAAAATATAAAAGTCTTATATATTTATAATAGATTTAAAAAAAAAACTAGCTAATATCTTTTTTTCTAGATTATTATATAATAAGAAAATAACCAGCTTTTAATTTTTTTTAAATTTTATAATTAATTAGATCTTATATATTCTAATTCTGACTGTAAAAAAAAAGCTCTTATATAAGTTAATATAATAAAATAAAAAAAGAGAATCCTTTATAAATTTTTAAATAAATTTAATCAGGCTTTTATAGATACAGAAGATATACTATAAAATAATAAATAAAAGAAAATATTAGTTAAAATAATAATAAACTTAAACTTATTTAAAGTAATAATAGGAGTATTTTATATCTAATTATATAAAAAATACTGTAAATAACTCCTGGAGATTAAATATAATATAGAATATCTAGCTTAAATTAAGAAAAAAATAAACTATATAATAATAGTTTCTGTTCTATTTCTGAGTAAGAATAAAAAAAATCTTAATAATATAGATTAAGAAATAACTACTAGCTAGATAATAGTATTCTAGACTTAAATAGCAGTTCTTTATATAAAAATAAAAAAAATTAATAAGAAAAAAAAAATAAAATAAATCTCTTCTGATAAATTATAAATATATAAATAAAAGAGTACCTGTATTTAATATAGTAAGAATAAATACTTTATTTAGAATTATATCTTATTTTTAACAGCTAGATCTTATATAATTATAGCAGTAACTACTAGAATTAAAGAAAAGAATAGTTATAAAAACTATATTATAAATAAATCTGGAACAGAGTTAGAAAACTAGATATTCTTATATTAAAATATATATAAGAGTTCTGGATAGTTAAAAAATATTTATTTAATTTTTAACAGAATTTTAAAAACTTATATATAAATTCCTGATCTTTTACAGTTAATTTATTATTTAACTATTTTATTTTAATAAAAATATTTATTAATAGTAGCTGTATAATCTATAGTATAATTAGTAAATATTTTATATAATAATACTAACTCTAGAAGATATTTATACTGCTGAAGCCGGTAAGAGAAATAACTGGAGAAGAAGTATAGATTACTTATATTATATAAATAAAACTTAATATAAAAATATACTTAAAAAAATAAATATTTTTCTATATTTTTAAAAATTATCTAGATTATAATCTAATTCTAGAACTTCTCTGGCTCTACTATAATAATACTTATTTTAAATTAAAATAAAAAAAGTTATATCTTTATATAATAGGAGCTAGAATATAAAATAGAAAAAAATAGACTTTTCTGAATCTGAAGATTAAAAATATTTTAATAGTTATAATAAAAACTTATATTTATTATATAGAAAGAAAGAATAATATATAAATCTTTACTGCTATAATAGATAATATTTAGAAAATCTTAATACTGAAGAAAAGAATTAATTCTTATATAAAATTACTAGAATAGTACTAGGATTTTTTATATTTATTTAAATAGAACTAAGTAAAGAAGCTATCTCTCTACTAAAAAAAAAAAATAAATTATAAAATTAAACTTATATAATAGAATAAGTAAGAATTATCTATTTTCTAGAGACTATTATATAATATAATTTAAAAAAAGTTAGTTATATTATAAAAAACTCTTACAGATCTACTTAATAAAAACTTTATTTAAATAAACTACTTTTTAGCAGCTGCCTCTGTCCTCTTTATATAAAAATTAGAAAAAGAACTATAATTCTGTATTAATTACTGAACTCTAAATATAATTATAAAAAAAAATAAATATTCTTTTTCTTTAATCTAAAAGACTCTTATACAGATTAATAAGATAAAATAATTTATTAAATTTAATATATCAGCTGTTTTTTATAAGATTTAAATTATAAAGAGATAAGAATAGATAACAGTCTTTTATATAAGATATAGATTCTATAAATAACTAGTAACTCTATTTAATCTAATAAATATTTTAAATATCTTCTAGAAGTATATTAATTAGATATTATAAAAATATCTTAATAAATTCTGCTCTGCTTATATTAATAATATTCTTATCTTTACTAACAGCTTTATTATATAATATAAAAAATATATATAAAAAATACTTATTAAGCTATAAGAAGCAGGCCTATATCTTAATATATTAAAATATAAATTTAAATATTAAAAAATAAAGTATCTAGAATATATTATATAAGCAGATAAAGAAATAGTAATAAATTCTAAAAAGATTTAAGTAATTCAGAAATAGAAGACTTCTTAAATAGTAAAAAAAATATAAGAATTTTTAGATTTTACTAATTTCTACTAGAAATTTATCTAAAACTTTTCTAATATTATATAACTACTTACTAAGTTAACTAAAAAGAATAAGATATTTAATTAGATATAAGACTACCAGTTAAATTTTAATAAACTGAAATCCTTTTTTACTACAGAACCAGTACTGGTAATATTTAATCTCTTTTATATAATTATAATAGAAACAGACTCCTCCGGATATATTATCAGAAAAGTACTTTTTTAATTTAATAATAAAAAGATATTATAACTATATATATATTTTTTAAAAAAGAACTTATCTACTGAATATAATTATAAGATTTATAATAAGAAGCTACTAGCAGTTATATAATATTTTAAAAAATAAAATACAGAACTATACTCTGTATAAGAAAAATTTAAAATTATTATTAATTATAAGAATCTTAAATACTTTTTTAAATCTAGAAGATTTACAGAGAAATATATATAATAATACTTTCTTTTAAGTTAATATAACTTCCAGTTTTAATACCGGAAAAAATAAAATAATAAAAAAACTAATACTTTTTTTTAATATAAATAAGATCTTCTATCTTCAGAAAAGAATCTTTAAATTACTAGTTATATAATCTAGTTACTCTAGTAACTAGAAAATAGTTATTATATAGTTATATCTCTGATTATAACTAGAATATATCTAATTATATTTTTTAAATATTCTCCAGCTATAAATTATAAAAAAAAGTAAAAGATAGAATTATATAATAATTAAAATATATAAAAAAAAATCTAAATTTAAAATAAGATCTATTAAAAAATTATCTAATATTTTAAAGTAGAAGAATAATAATTTTCTCTATATTTAAATCTGAAAGTATCAGTATCAGAATATTATATTAAAAATAGATTTCTATTCTTCTACTAATAAAAATAGATCTTTAATAGTAAATCTTTTAATATAAGTATTATTTAAGCAGCTTATAACTCTTCTATAACTGGTTATTTTAATAAAAAACAGATAATAATACTAATAACTGAGAAATTCTTCTAACTAAATCTAGAATAGGATATATAATATTTTATATATAACTGTAATATATACAGAAGAATAAAGATTTAAAAAAAATAAAAATAAGATCTATTAAAATCTCTTCTAATTCTAAATTAATTATAATAAAAAGTTTTTATAGATTTTATTACTGATCTATTTTTATTAAATAATTATATAACAGTACTAGTAATTATAAACAGGCTTATAAAAAAAATAATTCTTAAGATAATAGACTCTACTACAGTAAAAAAAATAGTTTAAATTCTAATATAAATTTTAGTAAAATAATACAGATTTTTAAAAACTATTATATCTGATAAAGAAATATAGTTTATAAGTAAAATATAGATTACAGTCTGCCGACTGGCTTCTATATAAAAATTATTTTTAATAATCTATTATTTATAGACTGACAGTTAAATAGAAAAAGTAAATAATATTTTTAAAACTTATATTTAAGTCTATATCTGTTATAATCAGTTAAATTAAAAAAAACTTTTTTCTCTTACTAAATTAGCTTTAAATAATTATATAATAATTATTATAGAAATAAGCCTCTTCTTTCTAATCTATAGATTTTATTTTTCTTTTTTTAATTTTAAAAAAGACTGAGAATTTTTTATAGAATATTTAATAAAAAATCTAATCTAATAGAATAAAATTATTATATAAACTATTTTTAAAATAATAGAGTAGACTTAAGTCTCAATTATCTACTTTTAATAATAAATTAAAAAATAAGTAAATAAGAGATAAAATATAGTCTTTAAGTATTAAAAAAATAATAAAATATAGTTAAAGCTGTAGAATATCTGTATAAACTGCCTAAGCTAGAAGCTAGATTAAAAAAATATAAAATATACAGTTCAGGAATTAATAGACTTATATATTATATAATTTAATATATCTTCCAGAATATATCCTGTCTTTTATATAAATCTTCTTTATTTTATAGTAACAGATCTTTTTTTTTTATAAATAATAAATAATATTTAATTATTTATAATTCTAGTAAACAGCTAAAAAGAATAGCTAGTTAAAAATATTATAAATAAATATTATATAAAAAAAGACTAAGACTGGTAGAGAAAATATAAAATTAAATAAATAGATTATATTTATATAATAACTAAATATATTTTAGTTTTAGAGAAAACTACAGTATTAGACTACTGGTTATAAAAAACTGTACTATACTAAGATTTAAAAAAGATCTTTAATTAGATAGTATAGTAAACTTCTATTTTAAACTAATAACTAACTCTTATATAATTATCTAATTAATAAGATCCTGGATAGTATTATAGAGAGAAAAAGATAAGAATAAATTAGAAATAAATTATATCTTCTCTAGTAGATTATAATAGAAATATCTTAACTAGTATAACTTCTATTTATATAAAGTATAAGTATTTCTGAAGTATCCAGTTATCTGTATAACCAGTCTGAAGTTAGTAAGAAGAGAATTTAAGTAATCAGTATAATAAGTAATTCCTCTAATAATAATAAGAAGACTATTTATATAGCTTTATCAGCTAGTTTAAATCTATATAGTATTAGCTCTATATAATAAACTAGAATTTATAACTAACCTGTTCTGCTGTTACTACAGATTTACTATAAATATTAAAATAAATAAGAAATTTATAATAAAAAAAATATTAAATTTTTTTCTTTTCTAAAGATTAGCTGAGCTATTATATAAAGAGAAGATAGTCTTTTATCTAGATATCAGTATAGTATACAGAATAGAGACAGTAGTTTCTAAATAAAATAAGATAAAACTAAGTATATATATAATCTTTATAATTGATTACTGTATATATTATATAATTTAGAAGATTATATACAGTACTAGAAGTACTAAATAAAGAAATAATACTAAACTTATTATCAGGATTAAACTGGGCTATATTTTTATAATAATAATAATATAACTAGTTAGGATAGAAGAAAAAAAAGAGTTTCTAAAATAAATAATACTGAACTAAGCTCTATTACTATATAATATATAACCCCGGTCTACTACAGTATAGATAATTAAGTAGGATCTATTTCTGTACAACAGTATAATTTACTCCTACTGCCGGGGGGAGAACAGGAAGATATTATTACAGGTCCAGGCAGGAAGCTCCTAGCTCTAAAAAAATAGCTCGGTTAATATCTTATTCTAATTTTATTTCTTATATAAAAGAGCAGTAAACTAGCAGATAAAAGGCCACCTCTCTAATAACATAAAGATTCCTTCTTCAACAATTTCTTCTTGTTTATAGGCACTTCTGTTGATTATATAAATCCAGAGGTTCCCCTTATAAGTATAAAATAAAATTATTTTTTTTATTATTTTATTAGAAATTATATATATATAGATATAGATAATCTTTTAAAAAAGATTTAATATTATATCTAGATTATAGGCTTTTATTTTCTACTATATTAACTTTATTTATAATTATATTTTTATTAATATCCTATACTACTATATAATTTTTAGTATCAGGTCTAGATATCTAGATTATTCCTGTTACTTTAACTATTAATATCTCTACTTTTACAGATAGTTAAATAATTAATATAAAAAGTATTAATAATAATAATCTCTAGTACTAGTCTACTTTTTATTCTGGATATTATTTCTAGATAACTAAAATTAATAATTTATCTATATAATCTTTATCTTCTTCTTTTTATACTACAGATAGAAGAAATATAGACTTTCTGTTAGTATATATTCTAAAAAAAATATTATTTTATTTTTAATAAATAAAATAATAGTTTAAGTTCAGTTAACTGCTGTAATATATAATTATCTGCTATATATATTTCTGATATAATCTTCTTATTAAAATCTTATTTATTACTATTATTATTCTATAATAAAAGCAGCTCTTCAGTCTAAGTTAGATAATCTAACTGTACAGCTTCTGAAAGACTGCTATTTTTTTTTATTAGTTATTAATCCTAATTAAAAAGTTGATCAGAAATATTTATAGTTATATTATATTATTTTTCTAGAACAGCTGTACAGTTAAGCTTGAGTTAAGTATCTAGTATATATTACTAAGTCATAGTTTATATACTGACTGTTTCTTCTTATTTTACTACAGCCCAAGTATCAGGGTTATAAACAGGATTATTCAATGAGCCGTCACGACTATCATCAGCTGGAAATATCATAGAATTTACAAGCGCTTGGAATATTCTGTTACTTATCCTGACTATCCTTATTGGCTGATAAATTGATGGTATAATCACTGGGGGCTATATCAGTCGTTACTTTATATATAGTGTCTTCAATTAAAGGATAGGTGCTCTAAAGTATTAAAATTTTTATTATCAACTTTAGGTAGTATAGTTAGAATCACAGCCTAAATATTAGAATGTCATACCTTCCAGTAACCTAGGAGAGGCAGCCATCACCTTCAAATGGCTATAGACTCATTGGCTACTGCACAGTCCGTGTTCAAAAGTGCCGCCCCCCACCCCCCAAGCTAAAGTTCCTCAAGCTCCTACATAGTGGCTTGATAGCCTTAGTTGCGAGAGGTTGCAGTTCGTTGCAAAATGGTTACTACTAGTTCCTGCTTATAGATTACTAATAAATATTAGTTAGTAAGTTCTGAATAATAATATAAAGTTTTAATCTAATTTTAAAACTATATTAAAGTAAATAACTATTATATCTTTTTTCTTAAAAAATTAAGATATCTTTTAGAGCTTGTTCTCTAATAATCTAATACTGTAAGAAGCTTATTTCTCTACTTTTACTTTCTATTCTTTAAACTAAAGTAAAACTGTAAGTTTATATTTATTTTACTTTATATATATTAATAGTAAAAATATTCAGACTGTATAATTCTCTTTCTACTAATATTTTTTTTTATTTTTATTTTTTTTTTTATATTTTTTCTTTTTATATAATTTCTTTAACTTATCTCTTTTTTCTTATTTTATCTCTTCTTTCTATCTTTTTATTTTTTTATTTTTTTATCTCTTTATCTTTTCTCTATCTGTTTTTTTTAATTTTCTCTCTATAATCTCCCCTCTGTAACTAACTATCTATAATTTCTTCTACTTTTTTTATTTTTATTTATTTTATCTATCTTATCTATTATATCTTCAAATCCTTACAATCAGACTGTCGGCCTAAGTATATTACAGTATAGCGGACAGTCAGATACCTCTGTTATAAATAGCTGTTAATACTCAGCAGGATAATAATAATTTTATAAATAATTTAATTAACTAGGGTCCTGGCAAGCTGAAACTCTTTTACAGATAAATCAAGCTAACCTGTTTTTATTATATAAACACTGAAACTTCTTAAATATTAAATATAGAAGTGAATACAAAACAAGTAGAAATATCTAAGTTAAAGACTGAAGTTTTACTCAAGACAAAGAAAATTTTTATAAAAAAAGAGTTAATAGAACAGCTGTATATTCTGAATAAAAAGAAATAAATAGAGTGGCTTCAGTTTAATATAGTTAAGTCTTTCTGGATTAAGTTATAGAATAAATATATTAAATATACAAGCCGGACTAAGAGAGGTTTAGATTTAGCTGCTGTTCAGGAGTAGATAATTAGAAGTAAAGTATAAAGCCTGGCTAAATATACCAGAAGAAATCTACAGAAATATAACTAGAAAATAAAAGATTATCTGGTAATATTTATACTGCAGGTAAAATCAGTAAACCTGAACCAGAATAACAGGATATTTTACCAGCGCGGATTTACTGAAAACCAGATAGATAATATAGTATAGGCGCTTAAGAATATTATCAGCAGCCTGTATACATCTATACAGATTTAGAAGAAAAATAGAGATATAATAATTTTTAAAATAAAATCAGATAGTAAGTTCTTAATCCAGTTATAAAAGGCTTTTACAGGCAGATATATATACTAATAAAAAGCAGGCAAGAGAAAGAAGAAGAAAAAGAAGTATTAGATTAAAAAAAAAACTGTACTAGAAAAGAATAACAGTTAATCTGAGTCTTAGTCTAATACTGAAAAGACTGGTAACAGTAAGACAGATATCAATAAATTACTAGAAGAAGAGAAGTTAGTCCAGCTGGATTCAGACTTGATTAGGGATAAGAACTAGTTTTAGATAGATAAGTTAATTAATAAGTAAAAGAGAATAATTTTTAAGTAAGAGAGTACTATCTATAATATTAAGGATTCTTTCTGGCAGTTTATACTGATTATAGTGATCTTATAAATAGCAAAACTAAAAATAATCAAGAAGACTGAGACTATAATCCTAAATAAAGTAATAGAAATAATAGAAGTAATAGAAGTAATAGAAGTAACAGAAGCCCCTGAAAAGATATTAATATCAGTACCGGTAATCTTTTTAAAATATTAAAAGAAGAATATTCTGAGTATTAAGATAATTATTTTCTATAATTTTTTTAATATAGAATTCTACAGTCAGGTGGAAAACTTTGAGTAGGATTATAAGATTAGTAGTAATAACAGTAAACTAATTATACTAACTCTAGAGTATTTTAAAAGACTCGAAGAATAGAACCGGTAGCTAGATACTGTTAAGTTTTAATTTAAGAATCATACTGAAGTATATAAAAATCTAGAGATTAAAAATAAGAACAAGCCACGTATGCCGGGGATGGTGAGAAATATATTAATAAAGTTTTAGCAACCAGTTACTGTTAATTAACTTATATAAATTTAAAATTGGGGATTAACTACCGGAGCAGTTCTGGCTGATGATATTAGTTTAGATAAAATATAGGAGACAGTTATATTTATTCTTTATATAAGTCAGTATTAATTCTTTAGTAAAAAGCTTTTATAACTGATATAATATAGATAATTAACAGTTTTAAAAAAAGATATAAGACAGCTATTAATCAGAATAAGAATAACTACCTAAAAGTAAGGCCTATTCTTATAGTCGTGTTTCTATACCTGATTAAATAATAGAGTAAAGAGATATAAACTATTATACTATATCTTAATATCCAGATATACTATAGTAATAAGCGATATTAAATCAGGGCAACAGTATTTATTTAAGAATAGTTATTAAAGAACTATAACTATTTTTTAGGGTACCTGAAAAATACTGATACTGTTATTATTATTAGTTATTATATTTTAGAGAATTATTATAGCTTACAGGCAGTTAAGATCTGGTATATAAAAAAAGACAGGTTCTTTAATACTAAAGTAAAAATAATACTAACAGACTTTTCCTAATCTTTTAAAGATATATTTAAACTGGCTGTATTTGATAAAGTATATTATCTTTATAATAATTTCTCTGGGCAGACTTTAGTATATATATAGCTTGAAGCTAGATTTAATCTGTTATTATCTGTAATACTATTTTTTAACAGTATCAGGGATTTTTCTAGTTATACTAAACTGCTGCTACCAGTATGTGGCTGAGATACAGTATATAGTAATAATATCCCTGCTTTACTTACTGCGAAACCGGGAAGTTCTGAAGAGTAATATCTATACAGTTAAGAGTTTATTAATAATTATATCTTTAAGAAGAGAATTAGTAATATAGAGTATACTGTCCGTCTTCAGGCTGTTATAATATATCTTATAATCAGATGTATAAAAATCTCGGAGATTCTATTCAGAAGTGGGTATAAGATCAGAACTAATATTCTTTTATTAATTAGAAGAATTAAGAAATCTGAATTTATTTCTACTGAATATAATATCTACAGAAATATTAAACTTGCTTATTATAGATATTTATTTATTAAAGATAAGGATTATCCGGGAAGATACAGATAGAATATAGGAAAGCTGCGTATTTTAATTATAGTATTTTTATAACTAGAATTTATTTATATTTAAAGAAGTCTGAAGAAGATTTATTTAATAAATATACTGCAAGCAGTTAAATAAGGTACCTGGATATCTAAGATAAAGCAGTCCCTAGATACTAAGACTTACCTTACTAATAATTCTGATATAAAAGTTTTTTATATATAATTCTATAGTACTACTAGTATTAGATATAATATTAAAATCAAGATTAGTAATAAAAATATAATAATTCCGACTTAAGGATTAGAATTTCTAGTACTGGGATTACTAAAAGTTAGAAGATTACTGCAGCTGCTACAGGAGCAGATAATTATTAGAAATAAAAAAATATTAATTTTTACTTATTTTTTTAAAGAAGAAATTTATTTCTATACTGCTCTGAAAGAAGCTGGATTTAATACTGAAGTTCTGTATTCTAAGCTTACTCTATCTAAATATAGTAATATTATAAGAAAGTTTATTAAGAATCGGAGTATATATAAAGTCCTTATTATAAGCTATCTTATAAATTTATCAGGACTGAATCTGTAAACTATATACTATAATATCTACCTCTTTTCTTTATTAATTTTAAGAGCTATTTTTAAGTAAGTAATCAGCTGCCTGATATATATTAGATAAACCTATACTATATATATCTATAAATACCGGATTCCTGGTATCTTTAATATATATTTTACTGATTGTAATATGTAGAAAATAATACCAGGTTTTATAATTATAATATATACTGGTTTAGTATTTATTTTAAGAAATAATGGGTTTTCAGTAGAAGGTTGGGTTATTTATAATAGAAATATAGTATTTTTACAGCCAGGAGAGACAGTATAGAAGAATAATATTATTAATATAGATAAGATAATAGAGCGGGTTTCGCAGGATTTAGACAGTAATCTCTAACTTAGAGTTAGAGATTAGATCAGATCTGATTCTGTAATTTACAGTTATATATATTTATTTAGACAGAATAGTTTACTGAGTATTTAATAAATCTTTAATAATATATAGAAAAAGCTTTTATAGATATCTTCTATAATAAATATTAAGAAATATATAAAGAGGAAAATTATATTACTAAACTGATAGAGATTATATAGTTTTTAAACTAGTAAGGATTATATATCTATTAATCTTCTGATAGTTTTATTAAAAATTCTGTTATATACTATTAACTTTTCTTAATTTTTTTCTTAGTAAAGTCCTGCAGTATGATTTTATAAATAGATTTATATCCAGATCAGTCTGGTAAGATAAAAGACTACCAGATATTAATATAAGGAATATAAGATATTAAGAACTTCTAATCTAATAAATATTAATTCTAATAGAAGTAGACTTATAAGCCAGTTAAATAATACTATCTTCTGTTAATACAGATAAACTGATTAGTAATAATAATAATAAATTTATACTATAAATAAGAAGAGATACTATCTGATTTCTGAATATTATAATAAACTAAAAGTTAAAAAGAGTTAGAAGTAAAGAGTAGAAATACAGCCAGTTAACTGTATAATAAAAAAAAAAAAAAAGAATAATTCTTCTATCTAGTATTATATATAATCTATATAATTATAATCTTTTTTTAGTTAACTACTCCTAATTAAGCTATCTCAGAGACTAAATCAGTTATTACTGCTAAAAGCTCAAAGCTATAACTTAGTACAGAATCTAATTCAGTATATACTATCTTTCTTTAGATCAGAGTATCTATCTAGTCAGGATAGATTATTAATTATATCTCTGTCTTCTAGTCAGCTACTACTACTATTATCACCATCTTTTATTAGCTAATAAGCACTGTTGGATATAATTAAGGATAACTCAGAAGCTTGACAGTTACAGTACTATATAAATAGATTAGATATAATAAAAATAAAAATATCTCAGTAAGATAGATTAAAATAGATTTTATCTAATACAGAGATATTTAATAAATTATAGTAGTATACTTAATAATAATTTATATTCTATTTTAATAATTAAAAAGTTGTCTGGCCAGTAGAGCAGACCTTTCCAGGAATAAACCAGAATAATTACTACTTTAAAACTGCTATATCTTATATTTATAATTTTTATAAGCAGTAGAAGAACCGGACTTTTAAATTTATTTTAAAGAAATTTAATAACTGGATAATAATACTTTCTGTAAAGAAAAGAAATTAAGTTAGAAACTATACAGACTATATTATTATCTTTCAGACAGCTGAAACACAGTTTAATTTTACTTAGATCTTTGAAGTTTTTTTTTAAATATAATCAGTAATCTTAATTAATAATTATACAGTACTGAGTTAAGAATAATTAAAATATAAGAATTCTCTGTAAAGGCTTTTATAAAAGATATTAATATTTCAGATATTACTCTCTAAGTAATAACAGTTTCCTATCTTTATAATATATATGAGTAAAGCCAAGGAAGGCCCAGTGGGCTAATCTTAAGTTTAAATAAATATAGTCAGAGCTATATTATTCAGATATTTAATATACTTTGTATATTAGACCGGTTTAAATATCTGATAGTAAATAACTTTCTACCACAGGCAGTACTATTAGTACGGGTTCGAAATATACAGATCAAGCTTAATATAAATAATATTACAGAAGAGGACCTATTATTAATATATTAAAGAGAAAAAGGATTCTTAGATAATTCAGATAATAAGAAGTATATAAATATAATAGAGAGTAAGGGCGAGGAGAAGAGCGAGGAGAAGGGTAAGAATAAAGATAAGAATAAGAATAAAGATAATAATAAGGATAGATAGACTTAATTATACTGTAATTAGAGTATTATATAAAGAATTAGTTATTTCTTTCTTTTTATACTATTATAACTTTTTTATAGTATATTATTCTGTAGTTATTAATATATAAGATTTAGATTTTAATAGTAATATAGTAAAATAATAAACTAATTCTATATTTAAATCTTCCAGCTGAAGTTTAAATAGTATAAATTTTAAAGTACTACTAAGTAGTAGCGG
This sequence comes from Aspergillus ellipticus CBS 707.79, assembly GCA_003184645.1. NCBI lineage: Eukaryota > Fungi > Ascomycota > Eurotiomycetes > Eurotiales > Aspergillaceae > Aspergillus > Aspergillus ellipticus. The sequence goes on from KZ826121.1 coordinate 23,334, forward strand.
TACTAAAAATTCTGTAGAAGAAATTATAGTAAAGATATATATCTAAATTAACTATATCTCTAATTTTTAATACTGATTAGATTAAGTACTTATTATTTACTAATACTTATTATTATTAAAATATGTATAAGTCTCTAGATTAGACTGTATATAAGTTAGTTACCAGTATAAAATATAGAATTACTTTTAAAGTACTTCTTAAATATATAATTTACAGCTTCTAATATAGTTATTTTAGATATATTATTATAGTTATACAGAGTTCTACACGGAGTTCTATCTATACAGAGTTCTATTTATACAGAGTTTTATCTATACAGAGTTTTTATAACTCTTTATTTTAATTATTAGTAATTATAATTTTTACTTACTATTATACTATATTCTCAGAAGTTTAGATTCTATAAAATTAAATAGAGTTTTTTTTCTATTCTATTAAGTAAAAATCTGTTTTATCTATATTTAAGCTTGTTAAGACTATTTACTAATTCTGGTATTAGATAGTAATAAAACCTCTGAAGATTAAATCTCTTTTAATATTTTTTTTTTTAATAATACTGAAAATAATCCGGAATTTTTTACTGATATTCTAGAATCTGATATTTAATATCCGGTGTATATCTATTAATCTTTTTTTTTTTTTCTAATATTTTCTTCTGAATCTAAATAAGATTAGAATCTCTTATAAAAATCTTTTACAGATTATTTCTAATATATATTTAATTCTATAGAATATATATTATTAAAGTTTATTATAGTACTCAGTCTCTGGGCCTTTACTGCAGAAATCTTACGGAATAATTATATAATTTTATAGGAGGTTTTTTATACTACAGATATTCTTAAAAAAATCTAGAATATTTCTAAAATATTTAATATATTTAAAGATTATATTAAGAAATTTTTATTACTGTTATTAATAACAGAGTATAAAGTCTAAATTAATCTAAAAATATAGATATCAGTTTTATTAATATATAAAGAAAACCCAGTTAAAAAAATAGCTACTTAGTATATATTTAGTTTATTAAAGCTCTATTATTCTATTCTGTTCTTAGAACTAGAAAAAAAAAATATATTTTAAATTAGTAAAATACTTTAATAATCCTGTTAAGCTTTAGCACTCCTGTATATAAGATTTATTATTATTTATTATCTCTAGTCAGTATACTATCTTATTAACTAAAGAATTATTTCTACTAAGTAATATTATTAAATTTACTCTACAGAAATAAGGATATAGTCTTTAAACTTAATATAGTAGAATAGTATTTATAGAGTATAATTTATATTTATTATCTTTTATAAAAGGCTAAGTTGTTCTATCTTTCTAACCAGTGATTAAGGACTGCCAGCTGATTAAATTACAGGACTAAACTATATACTAATTTATTTTACCAGACTCTAAACTTTTAAGTAGATTTTTCTTAGTTAAGGAATTACTACTTAAGATTCTAATAACTTCTATCTTATATTATATCAATCTACAGATTTCTTATATATCTTCTAACCAGTTAGATAATACTGTTATTTATTTTATTATTAATCTCAGATTTTAAAAGATCCGGTTATATATTTAGATATATCTACTTCAAGCAGAGCTTAAGTTTTAGTTTTTTAGTCGGGACTACTTTATATAGCTCTTATATCAGCTGTATATTCAGTCTATCTCTTTACTACTTTTTATTAATAATTTTAGTATATATCAGAATATATATAAAGTATTTAAGAGCTTTTATCTTACTCTATCTGTACTTTTATACTGAGAATACTGTTAACCAGTTAATTTTTTTACTCTTATTCTGGATTCTTATAAAGTAGATTTCTATAATATTATAGTCTTTTTTAAGTCTGATTTTAAGTTTATTGTAAAAGGCTTTTACAGTTATCTTAATAATAGTTCTACTATTATTATTCTCTTTATTATAGTATTAACTGGAGATATATCTTAGTAAGCTAAAAACAGTAGTATTTTTAACTACAGTACTAACTTAAGATACTAAATATATTATTATCTTTAGTATAAGAGATATCTTTCTAATTATAATATAATTTTTTATAGTTGCTATTATCTTTAAATACAGGCTTTTTAAGAGTAGGATACTTACTATATAATACCCAAGGAGCAGAAACAGTACTTTATAATAAAAGATATACAGCTTTACTAATTACTAGTTAAAACTTTTATACTGATTTTAAATCTTATTCTAGATTAATTATATAATATTCTATACTCAGATTAGAAAGATATTAGATTATATCTATAAGAATATATCTAGTATATTCTTATATCTACTGGAGTTAATAAATATTCTATTATATTATAGAAAATAGTTCAATCTATATACTGGCTACAGTAACCGAGTCTAAAGTACTTGAAAATATAGATAATATCAGAACTTGGTCAGACGCTGATTCTTCTGTTTATTATTCTTTAATACTGTACTGATTTATCTTAGTTCTATACTAAATATCTTCAGCGTATAGAGATAATAATACTATCTCTTTTTCTAAATATCAAGTTCTGATCAGGATTATCTTAGCTTATTTATATATATGCAGCTATTACAGCAGTAACTACTGCTATTTTAACTAGCTCTTATACTCCAGTACTGGATCTTAAGTAATAGATAATATATAGCCGCCGAGTATTTCAGTATCTAATGGCAACAGTATTAAATATATTTAATTAATAATTAAACATATTCTACCGTGAGAGTCTGTATATCTTATTTATAGTTTATTAGTCTATACTAAAGCTGTTATAGGCAAGCTACCAGATATCTAAGATAATAAGTAGATTAGATATCTTACCGCTCTAATTATTTATATAAGATTTTATTTTAATCTATTTACTGCTGAGTATAGACTATTAATAAAATATAATATCTTATATAGAGAGTTTAAGTATAGGTTTACTATCTTCTTATCTTATTCTTTATCTTTAACTAATATTTTTAAAAGTATATTCAAGGCTTGGATAGACTGTATATCCCTATCTTAATTTATAATATATTTTTTTTGACTGGACCAGTTGCAGTAAACTCTACAACTTAGTCTAGCAGGTATATAGAATAATATATACTCAGATTATCTCCAGATTATTTAACAGCTATATCAGTTATATCTATAATTTATTTAGTTTTATATTCTTATTAATAAGTATAATATATACTAATCCTTAATAAATATATAGTTATCTTTTTTAAATCTTTCTCTTTCAGAACAGCAGCTACTCTTTATACTCTCTATAATATATCAGAATAAATATACTATAATTATTCCAGCTCAGTATAATTTATTATATTTTTTATTCTATTCTTAAATAAAATTATTATCAGAATATATATTTTCTTACTTTTAAAGAGTCTGTAAAAGTCTTTTATATATACCTCTATTAATCACTTATCCAGATATTTAAAAATATTTAATACTGGAAATTTTATTCAGTATATATCAGGTTTAGCACTGTTATATTATAGTATTTAATATTATTTTTAGTAAAACAGATTTCTATTTCTTTTAGTATAACTATTATAAAAGTTAGACTATAATAGTACTTTATCTCTTTCTTATTATTTATATTCTTCTGATTAGATTCTTCTGGGTTTATCTAATAATATTAGCTATATATTTATAGTAGATATAGATAGTAGTTTTAGATATCTATTAAGTTAAAGTATACAGCTTTTATAATATAGATAGAATATTGATTTTATATAACTATACTAAATCTAAGTTTTTCTATCTTATTATTCTTAGATACTATTTCTAATCTATTATTATAAGTTATAGAATAATCTTAACTTTATTCTATAATAGTACTAAAATCAGTAGAATTCAGAGTTTATATTATAGGCTAACTATTCTAAACTCTGCTATATATAGTATATTTAGTAGTATTATAAAGAGTTTTATAGTAGATTACTATTAATAATAATTACTAATAATAATTAACTATAATACTCTAGTATCAGTACTATATCATAACATCTGTTAAACTTAGCGCAACCTTCTCACAACCTGAAAAAACCTTAGCAAAACTAATATACCACGTGACAAACCTTTATAAACTATCTAACGTAACTCTTACTAACTATTGAGAACGGGTGTCTTCTGGTATTGAAACTCTCCAAATAAACCCCCCTAGGCTACTATGTAGCCGGCTCTTCTAAGCCCAGGCTATATTAAGGAACTTTATTTAATGTTCAAAAGGTACTATGCTATCTATCTGGTCGGAGTCGATGAAATTGCTCGCCAGTTCCAGGAATACCAGGCGGTGGTGGCAGCCGTGCGACAGAGCAGTGTAGATCCCCGTCTGTTTACGTTCAGTTGTGTTCTGGGGCCCACCGGGCACGGGCAAGATCTCAGTGGCGCGCAGGGTGGGCCAGATCCTCTACCACATGGGGTCTTTATCGACGCCGGAGATGATTGAATGCTCCGTTAGCGACTTGGTCGCGTCGTACCTGATGGACATGTTGGATCGCGCGCTGGGGAATGTACTGTTTATCGACGAAGCATACCGGCTGGCCGGCGGCGACTACAAGCGGCAGTGTGGGCGAGCTGGTGGACGGGTTGACCTGCGACCCTGTCGATCCCACTGAGAGCGATCTTCTTCTGCAGAACAATCGCTCGTCTCCACCAGCGATTGACCCGCTCTCCGTCAGCTGCGAATTGCTTTCTTGTCTGTCAGCCTGCTCACGGCCCAAGTCACCGCCCCTTGGTTGACCGACGAAGCGATTCACCTGGCCAGCGTGTTATTCTCTGGATGGCTAGCCCAGGAGCCTGCCCGGTCGTTCTCGAATCGATCAGTCGCTAAAGCCCTGCACCCTGCTGTACTGGAGGTGCACAAGACGGAAAGGCCCGGCGTCTGGGCGTCCTTTGTGCACCATAGGCCGTAGGGACCGGGGGATACCGTTGATCCTGGTGGGGAATATCTGCTTGGAGAATACTCAGTCTACACTGGCTTATCCACTGCTTTTGCTTTCCTTTAGTATGACTCTTACATTTCGGATTTCTATTCTTTTCCCTTACTACATCTACTGTTAACTCGGTGTGTATACCCTCCGGGTATCTTGGAACTAACTTTATATTAGCTCCTACCCAATCTTTACAAAAGGGGTCACCTCCACCTCAACTTATACTTTGCAGACAGATAGTATAAGCTCAGGGGCCCCAAGCCCGAAAAACTATCAGGCTACCCCGATTCCGTCGGTTTAGTAGTCCTTTCTGGCCCAAGCTATGATGGCATCCCGCGAACTAGTTTACGGTATCGAGCTCTGGGATACAGCTACCGGCACGGAACGGCACACCCGCAACAGTGTTCTTGTCTAGTTATTTGGTAACAATAAAACTAGACTAATTATTAACTGACATCCTTGGGTAGTTAGAATGCGCTAGTTACAACAAATTACTCCAATAACTGAGTGTAATCAAGCTTCTCAGGCTTTCACACTACTCCAGGCTTGTCTGCGGCTTGCCCAAGGAGAAAAGATTGACATAATTCATACTCAGAATATGTAGTACTGGAATTCTCAGAGGGGTCATACTCTGCGCGGCTATTAAATGTTAATTGGAGATGATCTATCGGACGCATGAAAATCAAACCTTATACGCCGTGGGAACCTAGGGATTTTAGAATATACTGACGCTGGCTATTCCAAGTTTCCAGTATTAGTTAGTCATTGTTTAGATAGGCTAGATTAGCGAGCTGTTGACACACACATTGTTCGTTACTTTATATACATGTGACACAGAGCTAATTCCAAACTCTTTAAATCATCTACTTGTGAGGATACTATAGAGATGGGAAAGACATCTAGATACTATCCACGAGAGAACTAATGAGGGAAAGAGAGGAAGATGAAATATATGATGAATCCTTAGGGGTCAACACTCGAGTTCCTCATGGTGTAGTCAGACAGTAGTGTCATTTGTATTTAGGTGTGGACCTTTCTATTCGCTCTTCGTAGGGGCTCATGTACGATCTCATTGTGAAGCGATGCATGCTTGTTTACTTAGTGATACCTGGAAAGAGACTAAAAATTCTTTATTTGGTAACAGAGATAAGGAGCTTGATATGAGGTTAGAGGCTTAGAGCCCTGATTGGTTGGTCGGAACATCATTGTTCCGGACCCGCTGCTAAGCGAGCCTCTGTATCACGCACGTAAAAGAGCCTGCAAGCAGGCACGGAGATAGAAGGAATTAAGCACTCAGTATATTATTATATGGACCCTCTTGCTAGGCTTAACTAGCCGCCTGCATGCATTGAATAGGCCTTGTACAAGCATTGCGACTGGAACCCCCGAATCCCCTGAGTGAGGTGGCTGATCCCCACTTCACCAGAAGGCACAAGGTCACGTGCCAGCAGTAGTTGCCGAACTCAAGAAGTTATGTGGGCTAGTTGTGTCGCGGATGCTGATAAGCCGTGTTGAACAG
>KZ826122.1:0-29685 GCA_003184645.1 Aspergillus ellipticus CBS 707.79
GGGGGGGTGGTTGTGGTTGTGGCTGTTGGGGTTGTGGTGATGGTTGTGGTGGAGGAAGGGATGGGTTTGGGGATGAGGGTGTGGATGGGGCTTTGGGGAGGGGGGAGTTGGGGTTGTGGGAAGGGGAGGGTTGGTTCTGTTGCGGAGGAGGTGGTGGTGATGATGGTGTCGCCGTCCCAGGACCCGACCAGGGCTTTCAGGCTGTCTTGGCGTTGGCGGAGGAGCTCGTTTTGTTGTTGCAGACCCTCGATCACTTGTAGCAAATGCTGCGCGGTGGAGTCGTCGTGGTAGCGCTCGCAGTGCGCCACCTTGTCTTCCAGCTGCGTGGTGTGCTTCAGCTTCTTGTTGCGCAGGGCCTGCTGGGCGCGGCGGTCGCGCAGCCGCTTCTTCTCCGCGGCGGACAAGGATGAAGGGGATTGCGACATGGTGGTTGATGATGATGATGCTGGCGCCGTCCACGTGGGCAGGCGGGTTTTATCTGGTCGTGAGATCGGGCGGCTATGCGGGTCGAGGCTGCACAAGTTGTGCACACAGGGTGGAGTCGGGGTAGAGGGGGTTGATTGGTGCGGGTGGTGCGTGGTTGTAAAGGGAGGGCGTGGTGGTACGAACAACGAGGGGGGATATCCGGTCCATATTTGGGCAGGGTGCCCTAATTTCTAGAATTGTGCCACCGCATGTCGGGTTCATCTCGATGCTGGTGTCCATGTGATGATCGGTGGTTGGATCAGGGGTTATCGTGTCGTCGAAAGCTTGTCAGCTGCAGGGGAATAAATCGGGACATTGTGTAGATGTCGCAGTGATGTTGACAGGCTATTTGAAATGCAGTTGGCTAGGGTTTCGGCATATTAAGCTGAATAACCGAGTGCTGGGGATTAGGGGAGAGGCTGAGGTTAAACGTTTCGTGAAAGTGCTTTTCCGCCGTCAATTTCCACCGCCCCCAATGTTGTTGCGGGAGAGCCGATGGAGCAGGGAATGAGTCGGGATAGTGGGTGAATGGGTGGATTTTTTATGATGTGGCTGATGCGACACATGCTTGGGCGAAAATCCTGGATGATGCTGAACTGGCAATATGCGGTTAGTAGATTCAACATAGTAGACAATTTTCGGATTGTCTACCCTAAATTCTCCGATAATTGCTACGGAAATAGACAGAATCTCTGATCTCACTTTGGCCCAAGCATTGTAGATAACGGGTTCAAAGATTCAATGTAGGCAAGGCCACCAGCCTCGCACCGAGACAATAAGCCAGTCGATCTGGAATTTGGTCCCAAGCCATCACAATAGATAGTTACTGTATCACGAATAATAGCGACGGTGAATCAGACTCAGTCGGCTCGAGGAATGCTGCCCTACAACAAATTCACCCCATCCAGTCAACATCCGCCACGAATCCCCTCAAGCACAGATTCACTCCCATCACCGGCTATATAATGACCTGCCGCCCCATTTTCTTTCCTCTTCCTCCATCTTCTCAATTTAACCCACCGATATTCTCCAACATATCATCGACCTAATACCTTCATCAAGCACTGCAAACCAGCTTGACTATTGAATAGGGTTATGCCCTTCACAAGATCATTGAAAAAGAAGTCTTAAAAGCAACTACCCAAGAAATTGATTCCCGCATAAAACTGTAAACCCGCAGAGGAACGTCGCGCACAGCCAATCTCTATACATCTATTATCAACCTTGCTGGCACTATCAAAGCGATGATATTGCCAATAATTTGTCGCTGAAAGGCAACCAGTGAAATAAAAAACAGACCAGATGGCCCCCGGTATCTGTCCGTCGCAGCATCTCGAGCTCTGTATGGCAACAGAATGACCTCGTGGCTGACGCTGTCGCCTCGCGCGATGGTGCTCTCACATTGGGTTGTGGTTCCAAAGATAACAGACACCTCATGAGTCATGTTTGACAAAATTGGATAATTTTGCTATTCTGTTCATGTCAGGACTGACACTGTGCACTGCGGTCAACAGCAGAACAGGCCGTTTACTGTGGCTGCTTCCTCGTTTCTCGGGACCTAAGGATTCGAGAGACAGTGCATTGTCGATGCATTCTGACAGATTTAATTTCAACTGAGATGACATTTCCAACAGGTACAAGGTTGTTCTACGCGGTCCGAAACAGGAGCCTGAAGATTGTTTTCTGGTGTCATAGAATATCCAGCTCGTGGCAAAAGAGAGACAGCACTTTCGGGATAGTGCAAAGTTTGACATCGATCAATACGATGCACCATAGCAGCAGGAAAACGCGACTTGGGTGCATTGTCGTCAAATCTGGTTGCAGAGATAATGTCCACCAGGAAGAAACGAAGCCGGCAGAAATGTCACCTGGCAAATACTGCCCTGGTTTTAACCACCAAAAGTCCCGCATCTACACCTTATGTCTCGTTTGCGCTCGTTTGCGCTCGTTTGCGAACAATTGAGTGTGGAGCGGAGTGGAGACAAACATATTGCTCGGGCAGACGATGTTCACCCGAAGCAGAGACTATTCTTACGTCGCTCATTGGAAAAAGCGACAGCTTCAGTATCCCATAGTTGCAAAGCAAATATTTTACAGCAGCGATTGACAAATGCTGCATTTCGCAGTTCTTCCCTGGTTAATCGTTCTCCCTATGGTGGCGGTAGAGATCGAAAACCGACTATCTCGGCCGCGCACTTCCCAAAACTGATGTACAGAAACATTTCAACATCGAAGAATGTCTTTTTGCGATAGCCAGGATCTCTTATAACGAGTTTCGAGCAGACGATATTATCTGGAGGCGACAGATATGGGTAGGAGTAATTCTCTGTTCGCGTCACATGGCTTCGCTACGATAAACGGCTTGGTTTATTCAAGGGGAAATCACAGTCTTCAGAGATGTAATACACGCGTGGCACTCTTTGGACACACCAACGGAGTGTTGGGACGGTCATAATTCCATCAATTCCAGCGCCCCTTATGATGGTGTTTTAGAGGGTGGCGAGCTACCCGCGTATGCAAAGCTTCCCAGAATGACAAGGTTCTGGCAGTGGGCCAGCGACAGTTGGTGGCATGTCATTCTGCTGTGGTACTCCATTGGTGCACTATGCACCAGGCTCCAAAAGTACACAGCTGTTTAACCCGCCTCAATGCATAGGAAACTCCGGTCCATCGACATTGATGATCTGAGCAGCTAGTATGAAGGTCGAATTCTCACAAAACTCACGAACTACATACGTCATTCGCATTGTATTTCTCCGCCGGTTCTGGAGAGCACATCCCTCCAATGCTGCTTTGTCCGTCCGGGAGACGAAGTGTCATGGGGTCGCGAATTGGGCTCAAGCTCAGTTCGTGGACCTGCCCGCTGATGCCTGCACCGGTGATCTTGCCAGGCCTCCCCCCGTGGACAGGCCGGCAGCCCCTGTCAGGTCGCGAGAGGCGGTGGGTGGATCTCGCAGTCGGTCTTGCGATCTGTCCCTTTTATGGGGTACAGTGACCCTCTCCAGCTCGCGCGCCGTGCCCAGCTCCGCGAGGCTTTTTTTCTCCTGTGGCCTAAAGTACTCTGCCGAAGCCAATTTCAGTTTTATCGACTACCGCTGCATATGGGTCTTTACAATTCCACAGTTCCCTGGCCTGAGGTAATTGTATACTGCGCTAAACATCTGTCGTTTTGGCAGCAGTGCCATACAAAGCAGGTTACCTGAAAAACGCACATTGCACTAACGACTACGCCTGTGTCATTCGTGTGGATGCATTTCTTTTTGCTTACCGCAAGGCGGTGCTCGCCTATCTGAACGCAACAAGATGAGTCGCGGGGTGTGGATAGGACTTCCCCCATATGTTTGTGCCTGGTAACTGAAATATGCTGTTACTAAGCATCATAATGACACTTGGGAATGGGGTTCCTGGCAAGTTAAATCGATAGTGTACGCCAAGTCAGTACCTTGATAACACCGGATTATCGAAGTCCCTGGTACGTCAACTATATCGACTATGGGAGTTACACATTATCCGGCATGTGGATCAAAAAGATTGAAAACTCCCTTGAGAGAAGGCGGAATGTCCTTTTGATGATACGGCTATGGATAGCATCGGTCGACTAGACGCAATATCTCATGACCTGAGATACTGGCTCAACATCATCGAAAATCGAAAACTCAATTTGAAAAAGGAAGTCGCGACTTTCACCACTGCCAATATTATCTCTCCGACTGTCTCCGCCATGTTAGTGATTGACTTAACTTTCGCAGCCTGCATATGCTGCTCTCCTGCCTAAAACAAAGACTACATGGTCTACAATCGAGACCCCAAAGCCCTGATTCATGATGGAAAACTTCGTCTCTACACAAGATGATGACCACTGATGGAAGTGCGCTATCAAATAGTTCAACCAGGAAATCGGAGGTGGCATGCCATGCTGTCAAGCCTGGTCAGATTTCGAACAAACACTGCGTCCGAATCATAGAGACCCACGGATATCCTCCACCTCAATCCCATCACTTACGCCACCGAATCATAGCGAACCAGGATATCGCCCAATCGCTCTTCGACTCCCAATTAAACAATTCTTGGTCTTCTCACGTTGATGCTGAAGACGGAAGGCAAAACTCGCCTCATCCAGATTCAAACTTGGAAATTTAGAAGCGAGAGTATTCAGTATGACCCCTGCGGCTTGATGCAAACTATCAATCTAATTTCTTATATTGCAGCTTGCAATCATGCCTGCCAGGTAGTGCTTCGAGGACGAAGGATGCAATAAAATATGAAATTGGACACAGGATGTTGAATAATATTCCTAAAATATAAAGATCAAATAGGTCTGATTTAACAGCTCGACGAAAGATGATATGACCGGGGGGGGGGGAGTGTGCCATCTTATTCAATGGGTTGTGCTTGTGGCTGCTCATCAACACGATTTTCATTGATCGGATTCTTGCGAAAGCTATCGTGATTGAAAACTCTTATGGGGCTATCCACTTGCCAGATTAGAAGTCACAATACCAGTGACCTTGCTGGGAGTCCAGTGGAATTAGCCTCTAAAATGTTTCCCTACCCGATAAACCGCCTTTGTAAGGGTGGGAAGGTTCGGGCTTCTACATATTACGCATAGAGCGGCTTGAAGACTTGTGCAGTGATGCAAACAGCTCATCTTCAAGAGAAAAGGGAACGTTCGCACATATCCCTTCCACCATCGCAACCAAAATCGACCCGTCTTTGGTCGCTCGCAGCGAAAGAGGTGTTCTATCTGAGCCCAGGACAAATGACAGAAAAAAAAGATATCCTCGCAGGAAGGGATGGCCTGAAAACGCTTTCTGTGTTATGGTTCCCAAAATGGTGGGAGATCATGATTATCCATAGAATGTCACCACCTGAGTGGAACGACGCAGTTTCTTCACCAGGCACTGCGCCTGTCGGGCTCCTCCTTTCGATGAGTCTGCACGAGGGACACGTGGTTTGAGAACTGAACACCTCCCAAGTTTGTGCATGTGCGTTGGCATTGGTTGAGGTTCAATGAGACACAACGGGAGACTCATTCTAGAGTTTTAGCGGGTTAAGTCGCAGTGCCTCCCATGTTTGATATAAAATTGCGATTCCACAGGATGCAGCTTCCTAGATCTCACTTACGGGGGACAGAACTGCCAAGGCCCATCTCAAAATTTCCATTGGGCGGAAATACCAGACGAGACCATTGATTTAATCGACTATTGTGGAGTTGCTTAGAGAGCATACATAAGAAGATATTTCTGAAGATGCGAAGCAAATATTCCAATCGGATTGGATTTATGGCGTCCAGCAATATTTGCGGAGCCATTGTTTATTTCGGTTGTTGAAAAACAATAACAAACACGAATTACGTGCTAGCCATGACGATCGGGCTGCTCCAACAGCCTAAGTCTTCCTGGTTTTACCAGCGGCTGCTGCTCTCCTTTATGGTCGAAAACCAGACAATCAAATCCGGTACCAAGTACGGTTACAAGCTGCAAGGTGCTCTAGCATCTGATATTATCCAGGCACGAATGGAAGAAGAGTTTTGTCGTCCTCAGACACTGGTGACTGCAAGTTCGGAGGATTTCCGTGGAATTCGTTCAATGTATCCGAGTCATTCAACCTCAGCGGCATACACAATTATCACCGAGCCGACCACAGTTTGACTCCGAGATACTTAGGACTGTGTCGTTCGAGAGTATGGAACCTGTCCATGATTATCTCGCCCTCATTTGCAACGTTCCAATGTGGAGTGCGAGAAAGAGGTTAACAACCCTGAAGCACGAGAACAGCTTTCAGCGGAGCGTCAATCCCTGTGATTCAAAAAACGGCCCAATCTAGCCGCTCAAATAGTGCCATGTATCTGTTATTAGACAAGGTTACCGCATTGAAGTTCCTCATCACCTATTCTTGGAAGATAATGAGAATCACCGCTGTGGAACCATAACGGTTTCAATCGATGGAACTAAAAAGATTAGGCCAGATATACCGTCCACTTGAAACCGCGATGAACTTAGCCTCGGTCCGCCTAGGCGAATTGTATCTCTTTTTACAGGCGATTCAGTTAGCTGCAAGCCTATACAGAGGAATATAGGTACTACACTCGTTCTATATTCACCTAGCAGTTTCGATATGCCGGGTGGACAGAAAGTATATCCGATGATCTTGAGAGTTTTCGCACCCAACGCAAAAGATCATGATAACAACGATGCATCCGACAGACATGTCAGAACGAGAATTAATATTTTGAAACGATGCCGGTTGAATCAGATCAGATACAATTGACCTAGCGATCGATACGCACATATCTGGACCGACTTGACCATTTCCAAAACATAGACATTGCACAGTATCGACTTAATCAGAAACGGAAGACGAGGCCATGTTTATCAGGTTTGATTTCCTAAAGGCAACATGATTAAACGATTACGCGAGATTTCCGCGACACACAAAATAACATCACCCGGGACACGTCTTGCTGCGTTTTGGCTATTCTGCTTGTCGAGCTACGATCTGCGACGTACATACTCGGCAATCATATTCCCGCGCCAGACTCACTCGAGTCGCGTGAAACTATTGGCCAACCGAGCTAGAAATATTGTGCCTGGTAGGGCACCGAGAACCTTTTTATGGTTCAATCTACCTTCGCCATGACACCCTGCTTGTCTACACTGATTGGACGTCGAGGAAACATGGGAATAGTAACAGATACAGGTTATCTAGGGTGTCCCAACCCTCCCTGGACAATGCGGTCGCGACTATCCTCGGGCATCCTGGCGAGATTCCCATCCACAAGTCTGGAAACCCGACTCAGAGGACAGGACCTTAGATAATATTTAACCTGAACGATGAGGAGCTTTCGATGAAATGATTTCTGGCAACACTTTTTGCCAGAATGGATCGAGGGGAGGAAATGGACATGATGCCACAAGAGCCCAAGGCAGTGTCTTTCGGGATTCGACACGAACCGACAAAGATCCTCATCGTTCGAAACTTGCTGCCCGGGACATCTTACGAAGCTATTTCGGAGTATCTAGAAACCACTTCGCATTTGAAAGCATCGAACATGCAGAAGCAGGTGGGACACGCAGTTCCTTGGCTACCGTGTGTTGTCGTTCGGGGTCTCCAGTGAAGGAAAAAGCTTCATTCCAAAGGACAAATCCCGCTGACTGGACTACGTAAACGAGCGAACGATAGGGTTGTTTGCGGGGGCCGCCTGCCAGCTGTTCGCATCGAAAACCGTTTGAAGTCTTGCAATCATACAGCATTGTATCTGTTTGGTTCCGAACTTCAAGTTTCGGGATGGTGCTGTATCAAGCAGCTCGGATTCGGTACAATTACATGCCGTGTCCTCCAGCTTCAGAGGATGTATGGCCTCGGTCGGGATATAAACCATCACGCCAATCGCGAGATAGTGACATAAGAACGCCCGTCTACTCGAGGCCGAGACTTCAATCGAGCTGTTTGGGCACCAGGGGGGGGGGCGGTCCATGGTGTCAGGCCTGTGTCGTGCACCTCGCCTCCCCCGCGGTTGGTCCTTGGCTTGCCTGCGACCCCCGCAAGACCCGGATTCCTGTACTATCTAGACCGCCACCACTGCAAATCACCAAGTTGCAATATCCTATAACAGCGGGCAAGTTGGCTGACATGCGAAGGTCACGGAGGAGCTTGACACTCCGGCGGAGGCCACTGTAGGCGCGCACCGTCGCTTGGCCGCAGACCCCGCCATGGAGATGGAGGGGGAGCTTGATGAAAGTCAGACCAGATATTCATGAGCTAGTGGAAAGTGCCTAAATGAGCATGGTCCATCACATGTTTCTTCGTTCCGCAACATCTCAACCCCCAGTCTCGCTGAAACAGATACAACATCATCAACCCCGTTCTGGTTCTCTCGCACCAATCAGCAAAGAAAAAGGCATTTTTCGACGCTTATCAAAGGCGAAAACTACAAAGCGAAGTGATTCAGTCTCAGAAAAATGCTACGATCCGAAACGAAGTCAGAAAAAAACATAATCCTGGTCAGCCAAATACAGAACCATCCATGTCCTGTTGATATGGTGGTATCCCATCTTGCCCAGATATTTCGGGAACTCTACGATATTTGCATCGATGTTATTACTATGTGCTCTGTACTGAGCACGAGTACCTGAGAGCTGTGAGGAAGAACTGAACTGGACGGGACTAGTTCATATACATGAACGCTATGACACCATAAATAATAACCGGAGGCTTTACTCATGCTATTCCCGCCGGCATATCACTTGCCTCTATCCGATCGCCATGCTCCTCCAGCAACTTGGATCCCAAACTGGTTCAACCGGCTCCCAATTCGGGTTCCAGAGCACATTAAGTGGATTCTACACCAAATATGCTCCCAACCCCCATGTTCCCACCCTCTTCATCCCATATCGACCACGATGTCTTTTGTGGCCCGTCAGCCAATACCAGACGCTTTTACATCCGATCAACTCGCCCGTAACGGCCACATGATCATGTTTTCCGCTTCCCAACGGAAAATGTGGCTTTTGCGAATGACAGAAGATACACACATCAACTCTACCGAAACCAAACCCATCGAAGAGTTTGAAAAACCTGGTTCCCTTTCTCGACCATCATGAAAAAGAAAAAACCCCCGCGTTTCTCACAGCGAAGCAACAAAACTCCGTTACACATTCGGGCGGCACCAAGCGTATACCTAACCATGATACCTGAATACAGACAGGAACCTAGAGAAGCAGGCAGGGCTTGCGGGAGCCCACTAGGGTATGTCCTTACAGCACATACTTATCAGGTGCCTCCGAAGGCTGACCCACGCATGTATTCAGGCAGATCAATGCCACTCTAAAGAAACAAGCGGCCAGAAAGGACCCACCATCAGGAACGATGGAGTATATTATTGGGCTTGGTTCAGAAAAGATGTTTTTGGTCCGCGGTAGTTGAGAGGGCCAGCAAGGCGGAAATCAATTTGCGCTTGCGCTATTGATTGCAGATAGGGGGAAAGAGCTAGTTTGCTGGGTTTTCACCGAAACGATAGATTGGGTTTGTGTGGCTGGCGGGTATGCGGGCTATCGACATGAGAAGGATCTATGGGTGGGTTCTGCTTTATGCGTTTCGGTCTTGAAGATTCCATGGTATTTGGATGAGCCAATGATTTATCATCAAGGTCGCAAAAAAGATCCGGATTGGGTCTGTGGGATGGAAACTATGCTCCAGAAACCGAATCTCAAACACCCTTACAAGACCAATTCCGTTTGCAATACACAAGCAATTAACACATTAAATCTATCAGTTTAGTCTAATCAAATTATGTTGGGAATATGAGGCAGAAAATGTCTGATATTCATTGATATTAGTTGCTATTGGTTGCTAGCTAAACGACTATCTACGTGGAGTTTAACACCTCGGTGGCCAACGTGACCACAACATCACGTAACGCTCGCCTATTAGCTAATCAGCTATTTTAATACAGCCCTCTAGGCAAGCAGGGGTTTAAAATAAGTAATTATAAAGCTAAATTACTTTCCTAATCAGGTAAGAAAGTATAATATTATATAATATAAGATAGAGATACAGTATTATTACTAAATATAGCTTTTAACTTTATAATTATAAAATATACTGTTATTTCTAGTAGGATCCTGAACAAGCTGAATACTTTAGATTCTAACAGCTTAGTAAATCTGTCTGCAGAATTAATATTACCAGAGATATAGAATATTTTAATAATATTTTTTTTAATAAGATCTGTAATAAATAAATAGTAGTTATTAAGCCAGTATATAGACCTGGTAAAAATACTGTAATTTAGGATTTTCAGGGAATTAGCTGTATTACTGAATATAGAGATCTTATTATTTTCAGATATTATAAGATTAAATATTTCTACTAATTTCTTAATATATAAAATCTCTTTAGCAGTAGTATTATACACGCAGTATTCAGTAACAGTTAAAGATAGTACTATAATAAATTACTTTTTTAATAACTATAATATAGAGCCTCCGGTATAGAATATAATATATTCCTCTATTAACTTACTATCTTTATAGTCAGTATAGACTGTATTAATATAGATTTTAATACCTTTAGAGTAGTCTGAGATGAGTATAATATCAAGCTCTTTTATACTTTATATATAGTAAAATACTAATTTTAATATTTTAAAATTAGTAATTATAAATAAATTTATATACTTTTACAGGCAGAAGGTTAATTATTATAGATCAGATTATATCTTTAATACCAGCTAATTTAGACAGCCTGTAAGACTCTGATATTCAGTAGTATTAACTTTCTTAGATATTATCTTAGAACAGTCCGTCTTCCGGTATAATAGTATTATCAGGAAGATAAGATTCGTATAATTCTTTATATCTACAGTAATTAGGGATTCCTCTGTATAGGCAGGTTAGAATAGTAATATTAAGTCTTTATTATAGTTATATTAGATATTATAGTTAAGAAAGATTTTCAGCTTACTGAATTTCTTTAATCTGAATATCTGATTCAGATAGTATTTAATATTATTAAAACTTATCTATCTTAAACCTGTAATTATTAAATTATTAATATAAATAGTAAAATAAATATTATTTTTCTGATAGATGTAGGAATCCTCTAGTAAGATAATAAATCTAACTTCTTATAACTTATTATTAAATATATAATACTATAAAAATACAGCTTAGCAGAGGCTGTATAATACTTATTTTAATTTACAGACTTAAATATCTGATCCTTTATAGTATCCGGTTAGTTACTTTATAAAGACCTGTTAACTCTTTATCTGGATATATAAATATATAGAAATTATATTATATTACTCTTATATAAGATTCTTAATCACTACAGTAGTAAGGAATATCTTGATAATAATCTTACTAGTAACAGGAATATAAGATTAGTCATAGTCTCTTCCGGGCACTTAGTAATTACTATATACAACCCAGCGAGTACGGAATTAGGTAATAAAACTCTTTATATTAATCTTCAAGTTGAATATCTACTTACCGGAGATCACGCGAGTACCCGGGGGTTTCTTAATAATATTATAGGTTTCTATAGCTTTAATTTTATTAATCTAATTATCTATTACTTGCTTCCAGTATAGTACTAAAGAGGACTTTATAGCTTCAGTATATATTATCAGAATAATAATTTTATAATACTTTAATCTTAGAATTATAGTATCTTGACCGACTGATGCGAGTTACTTGTAGCCCAGCCAGATAGACAACTTATCTTTAGTAGTTTTTTAAAAGTATTTTACTATCTGTATATCTTCCGGAGCAGGAATATCAGTAATTTAGTAGTTTTATACAGTAAATTTAACTAATTTAGTTTTATATTCAGTAAGATTCTTAATAGAGTATACAGGCTTATAATCAGATAGCTCTGCTGAGGTTAAAATTATTTATACTTTATCAGTAATAATATTAATATCTTAAATAATATCAGTATTAATATCAGCAGTTAAATTATCTGAAGTATCTTAATAAAAAAATATATTATCTAATCAGGTAGATTCTCCAGATTCTGGCAGCGGCCTGTTAGAGGTCGGCCTGTTAAAGATTATTCTATCAGGATTCTTATAATTATTTTTATATATTCTATTTTTATAAAATAAGATATTTCTAGAGTATTTAATTTTATCAGATTCCAGTATCTAAATATAATAGATGTAGCTGTTCTCTCTATTAAATCTGATAAGATAGCCTACTGCTGTATAAGATTCTATTTTTCTGGATATTATATAGTCTTCAGTAGATATATAGATATATAATCAGTAACTAAATATATATAGGAAGTCTAGTAAGACTTCCGGATTTAGAAGATTATAGAAGATCCTATATTAGTATACTACAGTATATTTAATATTACTTTCAGAGAGAATAAGATAATTTATTATCTATACAGCTAATTAAATAGTATATAATTAAAGATATCTGAATAGACCAGAATCAAGTATTATAACTCTACTTATTTAATTAATTAAACTGTTATATTATTCTGAAAGACTATTTACTTCAGGTATATACAGTAGAGAGATAATAATATAAATCTTATATTCTTTATAAGTAGTCTAGTTAGTAAATTAGTTAAATTTTTTTTCTCTATTAAGATACTATACTGCTATATAGCAGTTAATAGTATTCTTATATTTTATATTTATTTAAATAAGCTTTTCAGAAATATCGCTCTTCTGTTTTAGTAATATAATATAAATAAGATATATAATATTATTAATTATAATTAAAAAATAATTATATTTTCTATAACTGATAAAGATTATCTTCTGTATATCTGTATACCAGAGTTCTGTAGGATTATTAGTCTATAGAATTGGATTACAGGATACTAACTGCTTTACTTTATCCAACTGATATACTTTATAATATATATTATCTCGGTATTTAATTTCGATCTGATAGAATCAGGCGGTTAAATTAACCTGTTGAAATCCTGTGTGGCTGTATTAACAGTACAGTAGTAGGGGGTTAACTGCTGTTATACTGATTCCGGGGTCTGCAGTCCTGATAAAGAATATTTTTTTTAAAACTTATATATAGCCTATAATCTTATTATTTTTTATTAGATATAGAGTATAGTTTTTATTAATTCTGTAAATATTAAAGTCTTCTTAAAGATAATCAGCAGATATCAGACTGTAAGACAGATCAGATTAATAATATATCTTAATATTTAATTATATAAAATTATTATTTAATTTTAAGAAAACAGTTATATAATTTATAGTCTTTACTTTAATAAGTATTTTCTATAATATACTGTATATATAATATTCCTGTAGCTTTAACTTATAAAAGTCAGTAAATAAGATATAGTCTGGAATAAGATATTAGAAACTGCCTGTATTATAAATCTAATATAATAGTATATAAGATAGTTCTTTAATTACTATACTACTAAAATTAATTATATAATTATTATTATCTGTATCTGAATCAGTATCTAGTACTATATAAGATTTAGCAGGTAACTTAACTTACTTCTGTATAATTAAAGTAATCTTTATAAATATTCCAGATTTTATTAATTTTAACTTTTTTTTCAGTTTATAAAACTAGATATTATAAATCCAGAGAGACCAGCTGTCAGGACAGAGATCAGGAATAAGATACTAGTATTTATAGTAATAGTATTTTATAGACTTATAGTATATATAATAATTATTAATAATAAAAAACTTCTGATTCAGTATCTTCTCTAGATATTTCTCTATACTGATACTCTTCTTCAGGAAGATTATTTTCTTCCAGTCTTTATTTTTCTTAGTTAAATTAATATTAAATAATTTTAATTTTATAGCAGATGCTGCAGAATTAGCTTAATTAAGTTTATTTTTTTTTTTTATAATATTTCTACAGTAATTAAAGAATTCTGATTTTTTTAAAATCTTTATAATATTATTCAGCAGCTAGAGTTTTACAGTAGCTATCCAGATTAGTAGATTAGATTTAACTTGTTTTAATAGTAGTAGTAATCTGTAATACAGTATCAGAAGACAGTCTAGCTGCTTTACTAGTATATAGACTTATTTAAAATTATTTATATATTAGAATATAGTAGAAAAGTCTAATTTCTTTTTTTAAATCAGATTATTAAATACTGTCTGGCAGAGAGTATAGCTGTAGCCGAGGACTAAACAGTAAATTATTATAAAAATATTATCTGTATAGTTTTTAGAATTATTTAATACTATAAACCTCTCTAAAATATTTTTTAATAATTAGTTGACTAGCTATATTTAAATATTAATTAAAATAATATACTAAATAGTATAATTTTTATAAATTAATATTAGTCTGGTAAGATTCTTTTTAATAAAGTCCTGTAGTCTGATATTTTTTAATACTTATCTAACTCTAAAATCCTATATTTTATAATTTTTATATTTTTTAAGTAATTCTAATACTCTGTTAAGACTTTCAGGCAGCTTCTTTAGTATTCTGTCTGTCTGGATAGTTAGTAGTATAGTTATAGAGTTATCTTTACTGATATATAAGAATAATACAGATCCGCCTCTTACAGCTATTATAAAACTGATATAAATCTAATTATTTATTAATAAAATACTATTATAAATATCTGATTAGCTTTAAAAAAAATAGAAGTCTGTATAATTAATTAAATTAGAAATCCTCTGAGGCAATCTATAAAGACAGGTATATACTATATATATTTTAGCGTTTTAAGAACTGCTACACGGTAGGAGCCTTCTATATAATTATAATAATATAATAATTTATTAAATAGCTTTAAAAATACTAGAAAATAAAGATAGCAGTACCTTACAGTAAGTTATCAGACTTATAATCTGTTGGAAATATAAGGCAGAAAATATCTGATATTTATTAATATTAGTTGCTATTGGTTGCTAGCTAAACGACTATCTACATGGAGTTTAACACCTCGGTGGCCAACGTGACCACAACATCACGTGACGCTCGCCTATTAGCCAATCAGCTGTTCCAACAAATTATCAATCTATAGTATAATAATCATTACCATTATCCATAACCCAGTCATTACCCCCTCCCCTCCCTCAAACAGAAACAAACCCCTAATCCTTATTCAACCTGGCCCTCAGCCTGGCGCCAAACACATAAAACGTATACGGAATAAACACCATGCCGACCCCAATAAACGCCAACAACCAACTAGCCCACTGCAGGCCCAACCGATCATACATCTGGGTAATAAACAGCGGGAACGCAGCGCCACCCCCAGACCTCAGGAAAACCTTCGCCGCGAGGGCCGAAGCCGCATACTTCTGATAACTATCGATGATATAGTTATTGACGGCATAGTAGCACAGCACCATACCAAACCCAAAGGCAATACCGGACGAGGCCGGGCCGACCCAAATAATATGGCTGTAGGAGGTGGCACCGAGAATGAACAACGAGATCGGGACAAAGGGGGCGCCGAGCAGCGCCGCAATCAACCGGTCCTCCGGGACAGGGGGACGGGTGTGGCAGATACGCCGGAACTGGTTCTCGATGTAAGGCGTAAGAAGGAGAGAGACGCCAGCGCCGATGAGGATGGGGATGAACATGAGACCGATCTGGCCGTCGTTGTAGCCGTACAGCCGACCGAAGATGACGGGGTAGGCGAAGAAGAAGGCGTACAGCATGGCGTAGATCAGCACGATGTACATGCACATGAGGTCGAGGACGGGCTCGGTGAGGATCATGGTGATGGGGCGGATGAGCGAGGTGCGGACGATGTCGCGCAGGGTGGGTGTGGATTTCTCTTGCTCGGTGATGATGTTGGGGTTGTTGTGCGATGTGCGGAGCGCGGCGGCGCGGCGTTTGAGGATCACGGGCGCGTAGGTCTCCGGGATGAGACCGACGAGGACGAGCATGGCGCCGGCGAAGGCCAGGTTCACCCAGAAGAACAGGGCGAGACGTCCTGTGCCGACGGTGATCCAGCCGCAGACGATGGGGCCGATGACGGGCCCGCAGTAGGGTGCGGCCGCGAAGAAGGCGATGGCCATGCCGCGGTCCTCGAGGTTCCAGATGTCGGCGATGGTGCCGCCGGCGAGGGATAGACCGGAGGAGGAGAACACGCCGCAGAGGAAGCGGCAGACCAGCAGGCCGCCGATATTGGGGGCCAGGGCGCAGGGGATGTTGAAGATGGTGTAGAGGGCGAGCGAGATGATGTAGACGGGGCGACGGCCGATGATTTCGGAGAGCGGCGACCAGAGGAGCGGGCCGACGGCGAAGCCGCACACCATGATGGAGCAGGTCAGGATGGCGACCTCGAGGGAAACGTGGTATTTGTCTTCGATGAGCCCTAGACCGCCGGTCACGATGGACGAGCCGTACGCGATGCAGACGACGAGGAGCGAGGCGATGATGGTCACGTACCACCGGTAGACGCGGGACCAGTTGAAAGGGTTCTCGGGGTCGTTGAGGGTGAAGGTCACGAACTCGGCCTTTTCGGGGGATTTCTCCAGGTCGGATTCGGAGCTGGAGGGGGGCCGGGACTGGCGCGAGCGGATCTGCTCGAGGGTGCGCTCGGGGACGAGCCCCGTGCTGGTCTCGACGGTGTATTCCTCGGGGAAGACGGGGTCTGCTGGGCGACCGACGTCCGGGTAGTTGTAGTCCATCTGCGGAGGGGTTTGGCTGATGCCCTGGTTGCGCAGGCTTTCGCGGGTTTCGGTTCGTATGAGCGCGGGCTCATTGGGGGGTTGTGGTATAGACATGGTGGATGGTGGATGAGCGATGATTGATTGATCAAGATGATGATTATGGAGATTTGGGGGGGGTTGTATCAAGCGATGCTGATGCTGATGCTGATGATGCTTGAGAAGAATTATGCCTGAGAGCAGCGAACTTATATAGATGCGCAGAGGATGCTTCCACACTCTGCTGCTACAAATGATGCGAACCATCGCCGAAGTCGCCGACGCATCGCCGAGCTGGCCGAGCTGGCCGAGTTAGGGCCGGCTGACGCTGTAGGGCACGACTGGGGATCGAGGATCAGGGGCGGACTTAGCGCTGCCGCTTTTCCATCGATTGCATCAATGAACTGATCGCATCCGAACGGGAACAGAGCTCTGGCCATGGCAGCTCGGACCCGTTGAACGAACCTCTCCTTAGTCCTTATGCTACGTGGCACAGGACAGGGACAGGGACAGGACTCTCTGCAGAGTAATACATCGAGGTAGCACAGATCTAGAACTGAAGTCGATCGGTCTATCCATTGAAGCGTCAAGTATCCTGTTGAGCTTCAGATACCAGGATCGCAGCCGCAGGATCGAGGCAGGCTGATGAGCGATGAGTCCGCGAGGGCATCTCTCGGCGATGGCTCGGCGCCGAGACAAGGCCGCGCTGGCCGACCGAGCGATAAGCAGCGCAACCGGTTTGCCGTTCGAGAAAACGCCGAGCTGCAGCTGCAGCATCGACTGTTCGACGACGGCCAGCCTGAAAACCCTGCGGCTCACATTTCCGACTCGCACACAGAGCTTGCATGGATACATCCCGACAAGCAAACACCGCCCAGGACCGCCGGGAAGATACTATACTATCACCCATGAAATGCATTATTTTCCCACACCCCCCTCCCCTTTTTTCAAATCTAATCAATCTACCTCAAGAGAAAGAAAACCCCCCCCTAATCAGAAGCCCGATACCTAGCCCGATACCCCTCCAACCTCTCCATGCCCTCCCCATCACCCTTCTCCCTCAACAACTTAATCAGATCCTCGAGGGTAACAATACTCGTGGTCGGCACGCCATACTCCTTCCGGATCTGGCCCATGGCACTCATCCGGGGCGCATCATCCTCCACGCCATTCGCGTCCTTGGGGCCGGGCATCTTCTCCAGCCGGTCCAGCGCGACCGCGAACCCCACCACCGTGCCGCCCTGCTTCTTCACCAGGTCGAGCGTCTCGCGCATCGCCGTGCCCGCCGTGATCACGTCGTCGATCACCAGGACGGTTTTGTTGGCGAGGGCTGCGCCCACGATGTTGCCGCCCTCGCCGTGGTCCTTGGCTTCTTTGCGGTTGTAGCTGTAGGATACGGAGCCCCAGGTGGTCGGGTCGATGCGGTTGAGTTCGAGCAGGGTGGCGCAGGCGAGGGGGATGCCTTTGTAGGCTGGGCTTTTTGCTTATTAGCTTTGGGGTTTGGGGGGTTAGGTTTGGGGGGTTAGGTTTGGGGGGGGGACGCACCCGAAGATAATGTCCGGCTTGGGGATGGAGGGGTTCTCGGCCAGGAAGCTGATGATGGTGTGGGCGTAGGCGGTGGAGAGGGAGGAGAGCAGCGAGGCTGTGTGGAAGGTGCCCGCGTTGAAGAAGTAGGGGGATTCTGTGCATTGTCAGTATGCTGTATGGTTGCACGCGGGGAGAAAGGCGTACGACGACCCGACTTCAGGGTGAAGGTGCCAAAGGTCAGCACGTTGGCCGACAGGCACGACTCCAGGAAGTTGGTCTTGTAGGCGGGGAGAGCCATGGCTGCGATGGTACCGGTGGTGGTGGTGTTGATATCTGGGGAGATGGAGGGGCTGGAGGGGCTGGAGGGGTTGCGGGGATTTGTCCATGGCCGGGCGGCAGGGAAAAGCCGGCAGAAAAGTCGGATGCTGAGTCAGGGTGATCGGGAGTAACTAACTAACTAACTAGTTAACTATCGGGATGGTCATACTCCGACCAAGATAAACGCAAACTGGTCAATACTACGCATCGAGAAACACAAATGCATAGACCATCCAACACGACACAGTGATGCGCCAAAAGCCGGTTCATCATAATACTTGGCGAATCGCAGCGGAATATAGCCATGAAAGACCTTAAATAATAATGCCGTGGGACTCAACAGAGCAATAGCGCACCAAATGCACCGTCCACCTTCCTCTTTTCTAATCGGCTAGAAGCAAAATGGCAGATCAAGTACCGTTCTTCCTCCACAACCACGTCCATGAATTCTGCATCTCAGCTGGCCAGACCGAGAACCGCTTTAATCATCCAGTACAGGGTGGACCATCTGCATCAGATACGAGCAAGCCCCTTTAACATCGTTGATACAGACGATGTTCCAGCTACCATCTGCTGGTTTGGTTGAGGTCGGTGAAGTGCAACAAGAATAACCCGTGGAGATTACAAGGAAAAAACCCCCCACCAGAAGGTCCTTCTTATCACCACCGGCGCAGAAGTCGCAGGTCTCTTGGCACAGCGACCCAAATGTGCATT
Organism: Aspergillus ellipticus CBS 707.79; assembly: GCA_003184645.1. Classification (NCBI taxonomy): domain Eukaryota; kingdom Fungi; phylum Ascomycota; class Eurotiomycetes; order Eurotiales; family Aspergillaceae; genus Aspergillus; species Aspergillus ellipticus. Next base: position 19,163 of record KZ826122.1, read on the forward strand.
TTTTGTAATTGCTGCCTCTCCAAGGCCAGGCCGCCAGGGGCGGTCGCGCAGTGTGAGATAACCGTTTCATATAGAACACTGGAACCGGTTCTTCGGCAGTGGGTGCGGATAGAGTCAGCATCATGCCGGTGGACTAGATTTGGAGGGAGGTCTGGTTGAAACGTGTCTGCTCCAAGGCTTCAGGGAGGGTTGTTTCTTGCGGTGGGTTAATATGTCTGGCTATGATGTAGGGAGTCGTGTTTTGTCTGGTGGCTGGTGTGGTTCTTGGTAAATCGATGGAGTCGACATTGTAGGATGTGCGAAATCCAGCGACGGGCAACAGTGAAAATTTCGAGGGGGAAGGGGAGACTGCTGAGGTGGGTGAACTGGACTGAGTATCTATCTACACTTGTACTTCCCATCCCGAGCCCGAAGCCATGGAATGAATACACTACACAATAGCCCCCCCACCTCGCAGCGGACCCCTTCTTATCCGCGCCGCCAAAGACACACCACACCGTCTCGCCCATCCGGTTCGGTTCGCTGTACAAGTGCAACCCGATCATGGTTGGTCGGTCTGCTAGACGTCCATTCGACTATCCACATCGACTCAACTTCAAACAAGTAACCTCCATGGATCCAGTCCCCAATCGCCCACCGTGCATCCATCAGTGGCCAGGCCTAGACAGCAACCGACCAGGGTCTGACCAGGTCTCGATCCGGCGCAGTGAGGAACCGGATCGTCTGCTCTCGGCAGGCTAATTGGTGCTTTGTGTCTTCTTTGCTTGTTCCTTCGCCCCTAGGTGTGTGGTCTCGCCCCGAGCACCGGGGGTTACTATAGTGGGGGGGATCATGGGCCTGGCCGCGGCCGCAAACAAGTCCTGGTTTTAGGCACGAGTCGTTGGTGTAATCCAGTGGAATTCGCGCGTTGGAGCTCGAACCAGTCCATGGGTGTGTGGCTGGCTTGGGGGATGGAGTTCTCCGCTGATCGGTCGGTGGCAATCACCGTGGGGGGCAGCTTTGGGCTGCTGTTCAGAACTTCAGTGGGCTTTGATAAAATATTATCTTACTTGTTCTTTTTTAAATGAGGAGTGTTGGGTATATCTAATAGCTGTGTGTTACTATTGGTTATTGTCGTTTCAAGATGATATTATCATAGTGTGTGTCTGGCAACGTTTCTCTAGGATAGAGGTGTTCACCGGCTCAGAGATGAAAATATATATTCCTCAACTAATATAAATGTCAATGTCAATGACCGAGTGAATTCATTGATGTTTAGTATTATTATAAGAATTAATAGTAAGTGATATCCAAATCATAATATTCCACTTACCACCCAATAGTAGTACTATACAAACAAGCTATCATCCCACCCTCATCCCCATCCACAACAGTAACAATCACTACCCCAACCCTCAACCTGAACACCAAATGCCAATCAAGAAAAAAATTAATTATATTCAAGAAAATGAAAATATCCAACCCCTCCCGAGAAAAAAGTAGAAAAAAGTAGAAAAAAGTAGAAAAAAAAAAAAGTAAACCCAGTCTACTTCAAATTCTGCAAATTGACCATCTCATAATACCTCCCTCTGAGTCTCAACAACTCCTTATGCGTACCCGCCTCGACGACCTCCCCCTGCTCCAGAAAATAGATCATGTCGGCCCGCTGGATGGTACTCAGGCGGTGGGCGACGGCAATCGTGGTGCGGCCCTTGGCGGCCTTGTCGAGCGCGGCCTGGACGACCTTCTCGGACTCGGAGTCGAGGGCGGAGGTGGCTTCGTCGAGGAGCAGGATGCGCGGGTTGCGGATGAGGGCGCGGGCGATGGCGATGCGTTGCTTTTGGCCGCCGGAGAGCATGCCGCCTTTGTTGCCGACCAATGTGTTGAAGCCTTGGCTGTTTTCATTCATTAGTATTGGGGTATGGGGGGGGGGGGGGGGGGGGGGGGGGGGGGAGTATTTGAATGGGATCAAGGGGGTATAAGTATAAGGGAGGGGAGACTTACGGCAACGACAAAATAAAATCATAAATATTGGCGTCCTTGCAAGCCTGCTCGAGGACGGACTCGGGCACATTCTCCCTCTCAGTGCACCCCAAGAGAATATTCTCGCGGATAGTGCCATGAAACAGCGAGGGTTCCTGGCTGACCAGCGCCAGATGACTCCGATAGGACTTCTTGTCGAGGGTGGAGATGTTGCGGCCGTCGACGTAGACCTCGCCGACCTGAGGGTCATAGAACCTTTCGAGCAGCGCGATGGTGGTGCTTTTCCCGCTGCCGCTGGATCCGACCAGCGCGACGTACTGGCCGGGCTTCACCTTGATATTCAAGTGGCGCAGCACGGGCTGTTCGAGGCGCGTCGGGTAGCGGAAGGATACTTCGCGGAACTCGACCTCGCCCTGCATGGAGGAGACGTGGACGCCGCCGTCGCGGTAGGCGTTGATGGCCCGGCTGCTGAAGAGCTTCTTGAATTCCACGGCCGCGTTCTTGGCTTTGCCCATGTCGGGCGCGTGCGAGAAGATGGTGCCGGCGGCCTGCGCGCCGAAGATCACTTCGCTGAAGCAGACGTAGAATTGGAAGACCGTGTATTCGTGTTTGCCCAGCAGGGTGCCGCCGTACCAGAAGCCGAGGGCCATGCATAGGAAGGGCAGGGCTTGGGACGAGGCGTACAGCGCCGAGGACTTGATGATCGGGAGGATGTCGCTGCGGAGCTGCGTGGTCAGTTGCGCTTCGTAGGCGGTGATGATCACGGTTTCCATCGTCAGGGAGGCCACGGTGCGGATCGCCGAGGCGGCTTCGCAGGCGGAGGACGCGGATTTCTGGTACGAGGCCTTGGCGCGGCGTTGGATCTTGTCGAGCATCCATACCCGGATGAAGCCGCAGGCGAGCAGCACGGGGACGGCGGAGATGCACACCAGGGCTAGCTTCCAGCCCATGACGACGGCGACGACGAGGGACGCGGCCAGGTTGACGGTCACGATGAGGATGGTGCCGAGCGTCACGCCGCTGATGCCGGCCAGTTGCTTGGTCTCGGCGGAGAGGGTCGAGGTGAGCGCGCCGGTGGTGTTTTCTTCCCTGTCGAAGAAGGAGATGTCCTGTTGCAGCATGGCGCGGAAGGCCTGGCTGCGGGCGCGGTAGATCATCTTCTCGGAGCTGTAGGCAAACAGGGTGCCCTGGAAGCTGTAGACGCAGAGGGTCACGCTGCCCATCATCAGGAACATCAGGGCCCAGAAGTTGGCGTCGTGGCGGAGTTTGTGGTATTCGATCGGGGGCAGGCTGAGCGTGTTGACGGCTTTGGCGAACAGCACGGCCTGCGAGGGCTGGATGCCGCCGGCGAGGACGGACGCGCACAGCCCCAGGATCATGATGGGCCACTCGGGCTTGTTGAACGAGGCCAGGAAGACGAACAGGGCCCACAGGGAGAAGGTCTGCTTCTTCTTCTTCTTCTGCTTCTGCTGCGGCAGTTGGGGCAGGAACAGCGACATGCGCGTCATGCGGCGGCGCTTGGAGCCGGATTTCAGCCCGATGTCCGAGGCGTCGTCGTCGAGGATCTCTTCTTGCGGCGGGATGTAGTCGTCGTCGAAGAAGAAGGTCATGGACTCGTGGCGCTTGGCTGCGTCGCGCTGCTTGATCTGCTGGGCCTCGACCATGTCGTGGTAGACGCCCTGGCGGTCCATGAGCGCCGAGTGCGCGCCCTGCTCGACGATGTGCCCGTTGACCAGCACCACGATGTTGTGGGCTTCCTTGATGGTGGCGAGGCGGTGCGCGATCACGATGGTCGTGCGGCCCTTGGAGGCCTTGTCCAGGGCTGACTGCACGATTTCCTCGGATTTGGCGTCCAGGGCCGAGGTAGCTTCGTCGAGCAGCAGGAGTTTGGGGTCCTTGACGACGGCGCGGGCGATGGCGATGCGCTGCTTCTGGCCGCCGGACAGCGAGAAGGAGCCGATGTTGGTGTCGTAGCGGGCGGGCAGGGCCATGATGAAGTCGTGGGCGTTGGCCATGCGGGCCGCGTCGTGGATGCGCTTGGTCACCCTCTCGGCCGACTCGTGCTCGTACTCGGAGCCGATCAGCCCGAACCTGATGTTCTCGAAGATGCTGGCGGAGAAGAGCCGGGGCTCCTGGGACACGAGGGCGACCTGTTGGCGCAGCCAGCGCAGGTTCAGGTGCTGCAGGTCGTGGCCGTCGAGGGTGATGCGGCCGGCGACGGGGTTGTAGAAGCGCTCGATCAGGCCGATGATGGTACTCTTGCCCGAGCCGGAGGGCCCCACGAAGGCGGTGGTCTTGCCCGCGGGGATGTACACGCTGAGGTCGTTGGCGACGATGACCTCGGGCCGCGAGGGGTAGACGTGGCGGATGTTCTGCAGCACGATGTTGCCCTTGATGTGGTTGAGGGTCAGGCCCAGCTGGGACGACGAGTCCAGGGGCGAGGGCCGGTCGATGGTGCCGTACAGCTTGGAGGCGGCGGCCACGGCGTTGGAGATGGCCTGCGAGTTGGGGGCGACGTTGCCCAGGTGGTAGGAGCCCAGCATGATGGCCATCAGGATGGTCAGGATGTCGCCGGGCTGCACGCCGTTGTCGCCGTTGACCAGGAAGATGCTGCCGCGCCAGAAGCCCAGGCTGTAGTTCAGGTGGATGCAGGCCAGCATGGCGCCCACCATGATGGCGAAGGTGATCTGGGCCTTGCGGGCCGGGCCCTCCGAGGCCAGCAGGTGCTTGTCGTACTTGTTGGCCAGCACGTTCTGCGCGTCGAAGGCCACGACGGTGCGCACCGAGTCCAGGATGTCCTCGGCGAAGCTGCCGCTCTGGCCCTGGCACTCCAGCGACCGCTTGCTGTAGACGGTCGTGAACATGGACCCGCCGCCCATGATCACGATCAGCGCGATCAGGGTGGCGCTGCAGATCAGGGCCAGCTTCCAGTACTTGATGTACGCGATCAGGAAGGCCGTCACAAAGGTCGACAGCCCCGTGAGCGCCAGGCCCACCTTCTCCGAGATGCCATCCTGGATCAGGTTCGTGTCCGCCGTGATGCGCGTCGTGATCTCGCCCGCCCCGAGGTTGTCGAAGAAGGCGATGTTCTGGCGCAGGATCGCCCGCAGGTACTCGATGCGGATGCGCTGCACCACGTGGTCGCCCGTGTAGATGAAGCCCGCGGTGGCGAGGTAGATGGTCAGGAACTCGGCGATGGCCAGGTAGATGAAGTAGACGACGTAGCGGTTGAGCTCGTTGTGGAAGTGCTCGTACGTGATGGTGCCGACGACGATGTCCTGGAAGGTGGAGGTGAGGTTGCCAAAGAGCACCTGACAGGTTAGCATGCGTATTCACACATCTACTTGAATCCCACGTCCACGGGAATGAGTATAGTTAACTCACAGTGAACAGAGGGAGCGCAGCTCCTCCGGCGATGGATGCCAGCGAGCTGCCGACGAGGATGGCAATGTCCCAGCGAGTGGCATAGCGATAGATGCCAAAGAAGCCCGGCTGCGCAATGGGCGCCTTCAGTTGCTTGTCGAGGATGTCTTTCTCCAGGTCAGACAGGGCGATGACGGTGCTCTCGGTGGCCGGCGACTGCAGAGGCAGTCAGTGGTCAGTACGATTCACCACCAGAGTCAATACCACTGGAGGCAATATCACCCACCTTGGGAATTTCTTCCAGCGAGATCTCCTCCTTCCACTTCATGATGCAGCAATGTGTCTACCTGTCACCGGCCATGCAGTGCAGAACGAGCAAAGGTAACAGGAGGTGGTGGCCGAGCGAGGCCCCAGGAAAAGACACCACCACCCAGCCAGAAAGTTAATCGAACCCCGCGGACCGTCGTCGGGGGGCGTCGGACAAGTCTCAAGAACTCAATCAAGCCTCACTCACTCCCATGGCCGGGCCTCGCCGGCAGATGGCAAAAAAGTACCCCCTATACGTGAAACCCGCGAATCGCGAGATGATCGGTCCTGGGAACAGCCTGTCGTGCCACGGAACCCAGGCAGATCGCGCCCATCCTTATTCCTCCCCTGGCCCGGGGGCGGCCGTGACTGTTATCGTCGCAACTTTATTATCGCCAGGCCGTAAAGTTGGGAGGGCCCGGGAAAGGACCCGGGGTGGAACCAGTGGGCACCGGCGTTTCAACCAGGGCTCTAGTCGATCGTCAGGCACGGATTCAAGAACTCAATATTAGGGCTGTCGCTGGGGGAGCCGGCGGATGCGCAGCGGTCGACCCACCGGTTTCAGCCGCCGATCGGGTCCGCGGATATTACACCCCCCAGCACACCATCAGTCATCAGTCAGATACTCAGCCACATGGTTTGGACGTGTTTCGGGCCAGGCTGGGCTAACGGCCAGGTGAAACGGCGGGTCGGGTTCGGATTCGGCCTGGGCGGGTTGGGGCGCGGACTCATTTTTGGGGTCGAGCGTCGGATGGATCACGCAGCACAAGCACTAACGCTCGGACTGGCAGATGCCACGGCCCAGCTGGTCCCTGATGGATCCAGGCGAGTCGCACAATACGAGACAGGGAAAGGATGATGATGATAATACTAATAATAATAATAATAATAATAATAATAATAGAATGTGGATAGGTCATATTACTAATAACTTTGTGCCATTGTATACTGGAAACTATGGTGTGGTGTTGCACCGAAACTTGAACTGTTTTAACATGGGTATAGCATCGAAGAGAGGGGGCGTGAGAAGTGACGTATCGAAAATCCACCAGGAACGTCAGGCGGAGCCAAGGAGTGTGTCCGTAAGGAAATCACAATGAAGGAAAGTGGGAAGGGCTTTCGAGAACCAGCGAAAGGAAGAAGTCAAAAATGAGTGAACTCGACTCGAGTGAGTTCGACTCAGTACACCCGCCGCTGCAGCTTCAACTTCAGGTCGGGCACCTCCCAAAAGGCGTAGCAGCGGCTCTCGCGCTGCCAGTCCTTGACCGGGCCGATGTACTCGGCGTCGTACTCCATGAAGAACGAAGCCAGGGTCAGCTGCATCATCTGCTTGGCAAAGTACTTGGCGACGCAGGACCGACTGCCCACCAGGAAGGGCTGGACGGCCTCCTTCTTGTCCGTGGAGCCCGGCTCGGTCCAGCGCTCGGGGATGAACTCGTACGGCTCGTTGAAGTACTCCGGGTTGTGATGCAGCGAGAACAGCGAGGTGGAGATCTCGGTCTAGCAGGGGGAACGGGTTAGCTGGGTTCGGATTTCCACAGGGAACATGTCAGATCCAGGATCAGGACTAGGTAGGACTTACCCCCGCAGGAATGTACGTGCCGTCGACATACGCGCCAGGTGAAACGCGCGGCCCACCCATGGGGACGGGCGGGTACAGGCGCAGTGACTCGGTGATGACGGCGTTCAGGTAGGGCAGGTTCTCCGCGACGTGCCCTGAAACATCGTCCGGCGATGCAAAGGCCTCCTGCAGCTCGCGGGTAAGCTTGGCGCGGGCCTCCGGGTGTGTCAGGACGAAGTAGATGGTGGCGCAGAGGGCATTCTGCGTGGTGTGGAACCCGGCCAGCATGATGGCCGAGAAGTTCTCCGCGATCTCCGGCACATCCAGCTCGCTGGTGTTGGCCCGCTCCATCACCTCGACCATCACGTCGCGGCGGTAGTGGTGCGCCACCAGCTGCTCGTTGATCAGGCGCATCCGGGCCTGCTCGGCGCGGGAGCGGACGCCCTTGCGGATCAGGTAGCGCAGCATCAGCTTGATCATGGTGGGCACGCCCGAGCCCGCGAACTGCTCGCGGATGGTGGCCCAGAAGAAGATGCGGCTGAGCTGCTCGGTCCAGAAGTAGGGCTTGCCGCGCTTCAGGCAGCCCAGCGACTTGCCCAGCAGCACCTCCGACACCGTGTCGACGGAGTGGCAGTAGAGCATCCGGTTGAGGCTGATGGTGTCGGTCTTCTCCAGCGTCGCGTTGATCACCTCGTGCAGACGAGCAGTGCACCCGATGATCACATTGCCGTGGGCCTGCATGCTGCCGGGGGTCATGGACGGGCCGAACAGCTTGCGGACGGACGAGTGGTAGACCGGGTCGCTGGCCGTGAAGATGTTGCGGCGCGAGATGCCCTTGTAGAAGGCCGTCTTCAGGAAGGCGGACCCCTTGCCGGTGCCAGCCCCGTAGATGTTGCGCAGACCCTTGACGGTGTTGGTGGTCGCCTGGCCCGGGGCAAAACGAGCGATTTTGCCATACGACAGGTGCAGGGAATGAAAGTAATGGGCACTGCGGCCCGTGACAAAGTTGTACTTGGTGCCAACCTGCCCGGATTAGCATGCGAAGTTACCTATCCGATGGGGAACGACTTACACCGCAGCAGAACAAGTCGAAGAACGAGCCCGGAACCCCCTTGATGACGGGGCCCTTGGGAAGCGTTTTGATCAGGATGATAAGCACCCAAGGCACCTGACACAACACCCATTAGCCTTCTGCTAGACACTTTCGGTCCGGGGGGTCCTACCAAGACTATGGCCATGACCGGCAGGGACATAATGGAGGGGGTGAAGGCGGGCATTTGGCCCGAGGGCAAGGCCATAGCGAACACCATGTTAACGAACGATTGAGCAACAAAGACAGCACAGATGTCGAGTTGGTTGAACGAGGACCGGAGCGCATTGCCTGGCTCTATTTATGATCTATTCCTCTGAGCCGATGGCTACAGGCCAGGCTTGGCGATGTTACAGGGGCCGTTGGGATCCGGGCTTCCCGTTTGGGGCGTCTGGCGTAGATTGCAGGTCAAACCCAATCACCAGACCTCCGATCATGCGATATTTTTGTTGGCCCTCATTTCAGCCTGCCCGTTCCTGACCCGCAAAGAACCAGACTTCGGGCAATACCTCGGATGAGCCCCTTTCTGGGCCGGCTAGCCCGATGCGGCGCGGTGGGTGCGAGGGTGATCCGCCGATCAGGATTGGGCCGTGGATAGAGTTAAAAGGAACCCCGGATTCGGGGCCAAGTGGTTCCCAGCCCCAATTTTGGGTGATCTCCGGGCCCATCCAGCCCTCCGGCCAGCCAGCGCCGCCGCTCCCCACGCGGCACTTGCTTCCATCTCATCTCCCAGAAAGTCAGAAACGGTCCGCCAGGCAGGTGTCGTGGTTTCGGATGTTTAAAAAGGGTCCTGGCCGCGGCTCTGGCCCTTGTCCTGGCACACACTCTCCGGGCTCTTTCGTTTCACCCTAGTTTCGACACATCCCGAGGGTCCCCCTTGGTCCCTCTCCGCCCTTCTTGTTAAATTCTCTGCGTGTTCCCACCAGCCGGTCTGGCCATTGAGCATCCATTCTCTTTGACTATGCCCGAGCAACCCACCCGCGTCCTCTTCTTGGCCAACAGCGAGCATGGCCAGACTAACATCATCCTGGCCATCACGCATGAGCTCCTCGTGCAGGGCAATGTCGACGTCCATATCGGCTCGTTCCCCGTCCTTGAGCGACGGGTGGAGAAGCTTCTGGCAGACAATGCATCTGCTTATGACGACGCCTTCCGGTCGCGCGTTCACTTCCACCCTGTGAGGGGCCCGTCCAACATCGACGTCTTCGTGCGCACGGGCAAGCGCGGGGCGTTTCACCCCCCGGGCTACCACGGCGCCGTCCTGGGCTTCCAGTCCCTCTGCGAGGACATCTGGGGCTGGACGGAGGACGAGTACGTCGACATCTACGAGAGCTGCGTCGAGATCATCAACGAGGTCAAGCCCTCGGCCATCGCCATCGACTTTTTCTTCCTGCAGGGCCGGGATGCTGCCTACAATACGGGCCACACGGCCATCCTCATCAACACCACCTCGCTGAGCCACATTGTGCTTGGCATGCAGCCCTACTCCGCTGCCCTGTGGAAATACCCTCTGTAAGCCTCCCCCCTCCCCCACCGTCACTCATCCCCAGCCCTAACCATCCGTCCCAGCCCGGGAACCGGCTTCCCCTACCCCATCCCCCCGCACCTCATCCCGCTCAACACCCTCGCCGTCCTCAAGACCGCGAAGATGTACCACGGGAGCGGCCGCCGGCGGGAGATCCGCGAATGGCGCATCAAGCACAAGATCCATGGCCGGTTCCCCTTCGCCGACGCCTGGCGACCGGACCGGTTCCACATCTCGCCCGGCCTGAAGGAGCTGGACTGGCCCTTCACCAACGTGCCCGACAACGTCCTGCCCGCGGGCCCCATTCTGCTGCCGACTGCGTCGGTGGAGAAGCAAGACCCCGAGATGGCCCGCTGGCTGAGCCAGGCCCCGACCGTGCTGGTCAATCTGGGCACGTTGTACGCGCCCGACCCCAAGGTGGCCGAGGAGATCGCCACGGGTCTGAAGGGCTTCCTGGATGGGTGGAAGGGCCAGAAGATGCAGATCCTGTGGAAGCTGCCGCTGCACCCGCACGACCAGGGCGACATCTATCGCCATGCCATCGAGCCGCTCAAGAAGGAGACCGAGGAGGGCAGTGTGATCATTCGGCCCTGGTTCGAGGTCGAGCCCATGGCGATGCTGCAGACGGGGAACATCGTCTGCTCCGTGCACCACGGTGGAGCGAACTCGTGGTACGAAGCTATCCAGTGAGTCCCCTTCCTTCTCCCCTTCCCCCC